>APFE031618596.1:0-12054 GCA_000404065.3 Pinus taeda | reverse complement strand
AAATTACAACATCCATTTTTACTCTTGATCCACCAAGCCCCGAGAGGGATCAAATATTTTTTCACTCTATGCTAGTTTGCATATTGCGATATTTGATCCCTCTCAGGGCTTAGTAGATCTAGAGTAAAGATGGATCTATGCTGGTTTAATTCCCCCATTTAAATAGGCTACATTCCATGTGAATACCATGGGTCAATACCGTGTGCCATTTTTATTTTTATTAATATTAATATTATGGTTAATAATGTTTTTTGCATGGTATTAATAATAATCTAGCCCATGGTATTTGTCCCATAGTATTTTGCCCATAGGTTTCAACTAAATATAACCCATTTTTTGAGTGTTCGTAAATAGAAGGTGACTTATGGAGTAAATATAAAAAAATGTTTATTTGTTTACCATACCTCTCGTTTATTTGTATTTTTATTAATTTACCATACCTCTTTTACAAATATGGTATTTGGCCCATAGCATTCACTTAAATAAAATCTCTTTTTTGAGCCTTCATAAATAGAAAGAGGGTTATGGACTAAATATAAAAAGAGGTTTTATTTATTTACCATACGTCTAGTTTATTTAAATTTTTATTTATTTACCATACCTTTTGAAAAAGTATAAAAAGAGGTTGGATGGCGAGGGTTTGGAAGCAGGTGCTCTGGCCGGAACCGGGACCAGACAGATCGAGGGTTAGGGTTCCATCAGCAAGCAGCGACCGGTGAGCACTGTACAATTCGTAGGGCCTCGGAGGACAGCAACAGGAGGATAGGCAGCTGGAGGTTAGTTTTTGTGTAAGGCTGACAGCTGGGAACAAAGCGGTATGGAATAGGTAAAGTAATTTCTGAAATAGAAAAATCATAGGATCCCTGTGCTGGCAGCGAACCCGATCAACGATCATTCCTGAGAACCTTCACAGTAACCATGGTTAACCCTAACGAACTCATGGACCTAGACCCGGATATGGAGGACAGCCTGCCGGTTTGGGGGAAAGACCCCACATCTCAGAATATTGAACGATATTTCGGATCATCAGGAACTTTCAGATCCGGAACCCTCTCGCCAAAATCACTCAAGATTAATCAATCCTTTCTTCAGTTGTCAAAGGAAATCGAAGAGAATGCCTTTGCACATCAGGACTTCCAAGCTTCGCAGCAGACTAGCAGACCAGGCGAGGATGGGTTGCATGCAGGCTTTCGTCAGTCGAGCCATGGCACCAAGGGGAAATCGCTTTCTATTGAGCCGGTTCTTTCTGGAGGTTTAGAGGACATAGTTAATTTTGTCTCAAGATTTGGGCAGAGAAGCGAAAATGGGGTTGGAAGGGTTTCAGCGGTTACAAGGGCCTCCATTGCAAAGGAGCAGGGCAACCCAAAGGGAATCGGAGGACGGCCGGAAGTCGAGATCGGAGTTTCCCCTGAAATTCAAAAGGTTTCTACTGAAGTTTCTCTGGGAACCCAGGTAAATAATCAACCCCCAGTCGAATCTCTCCTTGATCCATTAGGTTTTTCGCTTCCATCCAACCTCGAACCTGGGCTCCCCTCAATAAACACTGGTCTGGAAGAACATGATAGGATCGGTTTAAGCAAGGAAACAAGGGAGGAGGATGCCGGGAAAAAGAGAAAAGGGGATAAGAGGAAAAAGCAAAGACCAATATGCTCAGAAGATTTGGAAGGGAACCTAGTGTTGGGTATGGATGTGAGTATCGAAGAAGCCTTGGATGTGGTAGACTGTACAGTGGTTGGCAGGGCAAGAGGGAAGAAATTCTCTTCTAGTTTTATCCAAGCTTGGGGAGAACAGAATTGGCAGTATGATCAAGCAAAGGTTTTCGAGGTTTCAACCCTTGCAAAGGGCTGGTTTATGGTGCACTTTGAGAATAAGGAGGCGGATGACTGGGTGGTTGGGAAGAATTGGGCATTTGGGAACATTCCTGTTCTTATGAAAAAATGGACTCCCCTGTTCGACGCCGTCCATGAAAAACGGATGTCTTCCCGGTTTGGGTAAGGGCACCCGGTTTGCCTTCATTCTTGTGGGTCGAATCAGTCTTTAAAGTGATAGGAAACAGATTGGGCACCTTCCTGGAAGTAGATATGTCCTTCTTAGAAACCCGGAACAAGGCTATGGTGCGGATTTTAGTCAGTCTAAATCCCAGCAGAGGACTCGCAAAGAAGATAAATCTTCAATACAAGGATTTCGTATTTGAGCAGATTTTGGATTATGAATATCTGCCTTTTAGGTACCACAGATGCCATGAATATGGTCATCTGGCCAAGGAATGCCCCTTAGGTAGGCGAAGGCGATGTTTCCAGAGGTCATCTACCCAATGGGAGAAGGTTTTTAGTCACAATCATTTTTCTCAAGGGAAGGAGGCTTCAGCAGATCAGATAGCTGAAGAAATGGAGATAGAGGTCCATCTGGAAGGGCAGATTCTGGAAGTAGCTCAACAGGCCCCCTTATTCAGTGGCGTGGACAAAGAACCAGAACTAGATTTCAACAAAACAAAAGCGGAGAACTCCGGGGGGGCGACATCTTCTCAAAAGCCCATCGAAAGCGAAGGAGCAATGGGTATGTGTTTACATTCAATCTCCCCTCCTATTCTTAATTCTGAAACAATTGAAGTTTGTATGACCCCGAAGTCTCCTTGCAATAATCTCATCTCTGATAATAATGAAAGAATTGAAAATCATGATGCAACCACTGTCGAAACCGTCATAGAAGACATCTCGGCTGCAATGCCCTCCCTAGATCTGAATTGTGAAGGTGTTTCTCTTAATCCAGCCCCCTCGGCCCTTCACCTATCTTGTCCATATAACCTCAGATCCCTCGACAGCAAGCCAGTTTCCTCAGGTTTAGTTCGTGGTATAGGTTTCCTCCCCTCCCAAAGCCAAAAAAGGAAAAAAAGAGGCCGGAAATCAAACCTATCCATGGCACAGATAAAAGCTAAGTTTGACGTAGCTGATGGGAAACAACAGTCTATCGTTGGGGTTCTTAGAGTGGTGCAGGCCGCTGAAAATGTTGTAAAATGATCCCGACTTCATGGAATTGCAGGGGTTTAGCCAGTAAACCCAAAAAAATGGCCCTTAGGGAGATAGTTCAAAATTCAAAATCAGATATTTTTTTTCTTCAGGAGACCTTAGGGAATGGAGCAGAAGTGGAAACGATGTTAAATGACCTTCTACCAGGCTGGAAATTCTCAGCAATTGACTCAGACGGACTTTCAGGGGGTCTGGCAATAGGTTATAGGGAAGGAAGAATCAAGGTCTGGAACTAGTGGGGGACGAAGCAGGTGATGGGAATGGAAATTCAATATCCAGATTTTGCCTTTCCCTTAACTATTCTCAACGCTTATGGCCCCTGCCAAGGTAGGGTGGGTTTCTGGAATGAGCTGATGTCCAAATATTTATTGAAGGGCAAAAAATTGGTGATGGGAGGGGATCTAAATTTCTCAATAGGAATAGCGGAGGCATGGGGTCCATCAGCTAGGGAAGATCCCTTGACTGATTTCTTCCTAAATTTGCTAACTGCCAACAAACTAATAGATGTTAATTTGATCAAGCTAAAGCTGACTTGGAGGAACAGGAGAGCAGGAGATGCTAGAGTGGCAAAAAGACTGGACCGTTTCCTCATTAACGAAGAATTAGCTTCCAGGATCCCTATGTTTCGGCAATGGATTGAAGAAGGAGGGTCTTCAGATCACTTCCCAATTTACTTAGAACTTTCCATCCCTCCTCCAAAGCCACCAACCCCTTTCAAGTTCAATGCCTCTTGGCTGCAAGATGTTTCCTTTAACAATCTCTTCAAAGAAACATGGAGACACCCTGAAAAACAGCTCCACTGAGGACAAAGCTTTTCTATTCATGGAAAACCACAAAAGATTGAAGAAAGCTACCATAAACTGGGCGAGGGACAGGAAGGCAACCCAGAACGAGGATTTAAACAGGATAAGTGAGGAACTAAAAAAGTTGGAAAGCATAAAGGAGGATGGATATGCTTCTCAGGTTTCGAAAGAAAGGATTCTTCACCTTGAGAAACTCAAGAATCAAATTCTTTTGGCAAAAGAAGAGGAGTGGAGGCTCAACAGCAGAGCGATCTGGTTAAAAGCTGGAGATGAAAACACCAGCTTTTTCCACAATTATGCAAAAGGGAGGAAGTCTGCAAATACTATCTGGACCCTTAAAAACGAAGAAGGAAGGGAGGTGAAGACTTTTAACTCTCTGTCCGATTTAGGGCAAAGGCACTTCGAAAGTCTATTTACAGATTCAGGAGAGGCTACTATTGCTGAGGTAATTAAAACAGCCCAATGTTTCTCGAGGTTTGTCGAGGAGGAAGAAGCGGAGGATTTGTCAAGCTCGGTAACCAAGGAGGAAGTAGAATCAATTATTAAATCCATGGCAAAAGAAAAAAGTCTTGGGCCGGAAGGATGGTCCATTGAACCTTTCCTCCACTTCTTTGACTTGATAGGAGTGGAAATCACTGAAGTAGTAGAAGAATCCAGGAAGAAAGGTGAGGTCTACAGCCCTTTCAACGCCACTTTTATAGCTCTCATCCCGAAGAAGGAAGTTCCTAAAAATTTTGAGGATTTCAGGCCAATTTCACTTTGCAACTGTATATACAAGATCATTGCAAAGGTGATAGCAAACAGAATCAAACCAATTATGTCGCGGCACATTTCAATGGAGCAATTTGGTTTCTTAACTGGAAGACAAATTCATGAAGCCATTGGTGTAGCTCAGGAGGTTTTGCATAGTGTCAGACAAAAGAACAAGAAGGGTGCAGTTATAAAAGTTGACTTATCAAAAGCATATGATCGAATAAACTGGATATATATCCGTCTACTCTTAACTCACTTAGGTTTCAAATCAGATTTCATCAGCTGGATCATGGGGTGTATCACAAACGTCAGCTATGCAATTCTAATTAATGGAGCAGCGACTCCTTTCTTCAAAGGACAGAGGGGCCTGAGGCAGGGGTGCCCCTTGTCCCCTCTACTTTTTCTCTTAGTTGCAGAAGGCTTAAGCCAGTTGATCCACAAGGACAGAAGGGAGGGGAAGGTAAGAGGTATTGAAGTAGCAATCAATTTATTCATCTCCCATCTCCTTTTCGTTGATGACATCTTGATTTTCACAAATGGAGAGTCAAATGAAATTAAGGAACTAAAAATCATTCTAGATCTGTTTCTGAAAGCTACTGGAATGCAGATTAACTCCAGGAAATCACAGCTGATAGTGGCAGGAGTAGTAAGACAAGAGAGGGCCCAGCTACAATCCCTCTTTCCTTTTCAGCCTAGTACTTTGGAACATCCTTTCAAGTACTTAGGTTTCTGGTTAAAATTGAATGCATTTGAAAGAGGATTGGAATTGGCTGATTGCAAAGATAGAAACCAAAATCTCTCATTGGAGTTTCAAATGGCTCTCTAGAGCTGGGAGATTGACCCTCATAAAATCGGTGCTTCTGGCCATTCCAGTCTACTGGGCGGCATTAACATGGGTTCCTAAGGGTATCCTGGAGAAAATCAGAAGAATTTGCAGCAGATTTTTGTGGGATGGTACAAAGGAGAGTCTGGTGCTCCCATGGGTGGCCTGGGATAAATTGGCAAGGCCAAAGGACTCGGGAGGATGGGGGATAAAAAGTCTTCCTGACTTCAGCCTCTCTTTGGCATCCAAATCAGGATTGAGACTTATAACGATGGAAAATTTATGGACTAGAGTGGTGAAAAGAAAATATATAGACCCAGCTCCTTTGGAAGATTGGATAAGAAACCCAATAAAGAATAAGAAGAATGTCTCAGTGATATGGAGGGTAACGGTGGAATCCTTTAAGGTGATTGAACAAGGATTGGCATGGAAGATTGGGAATGGCAGGAACTTGAAGATAGGGAAGGAGCCTTGGATAGGATGTAATGAAAATTATGCTTTATCACCTGGTTTAATCAGAAACTTAGAAGGCAAGGGCATATTTTCCCTAGATCAGGTGGAAAAGGCGGGTCAATCAACTATGTGGGAACAAGCATGGAAAGATGGGGAAGACCTAGAGCTAGATCACAGGTGGTGGAACGAATGGAATTCATTCATCCAAGAACTCACCCGTTCAAATGTCAGGCTTAAAGACAGGCTGGATTTGCTGATATGGGCGCATGGATGAACTGGAGAGTACTCCCCAAAAGATGGATACAAATTTATTCTGTCTAGGAAGGGATGGGGAGATCTCAAATAGTGGTCGAAGCATCTTTGGAAGCTCAAATGTCCGGCCAAGGCCATACTTTTTTTCCGGTGTCTATTAAAAAGAAAAATTCCAACTTGGGACATTCTTCAGTCTAGATTTATGCACGGTCCTGGGAGATGTGCAGTATGTAAATATGAAGCAGTATCCATCAACCACCTTTTTTTAAATTTCCCTGAAACAAAAAAGATATGGGGGGAGGTAGAGAAAATGATGAACAAAAGGTTTGAATGGGGCAATGGGAACCTGGATGAGGCCTGGGCAAAATGGTGGCATCAATACCCTGATGGGAACATGAGGAATCTTCCGCTCATTATCTGTTGGGGTGTTTGGCTTGCTAGAAACAAGTGTATTTTTCAAGACAAGGGAACTCTGGTTACTGCCACTGCTATTCAATGTGTATCAATTTATTCATCTATCCCCGAGCCAGAGGAGAAAAAATCCCAAACTCATAATAAGACTGTGCATATCAAAGAGGGCATCCCCTGGGCTTTCTTTGACGGAGCCTCTCAAAAAATCATGCAGGAGCTGGTATTGTCATCCATGTTAATGCAAATCATATTCTCAAAGCCTCAGTTGGATTGGGGATAGGAACTAACAACTTCGTTGAGTTTTCAGCCCTGACACTTCTTCTTTGCTGGCTCATTCAAAGAAACACCCTCACAATTTAGGTTTTTGGAGACTCTCTCAATGTTATAAACTGGGTCAATGGAAAAAGCACTTGCAAAAACCAAATACTGAAACCTTTGTTGGAAGAACTGCAGGTTCTAATAACATCTTTTAATAGCTTTTCTTTATGACATATCTACAGGGACAACAATGATTCTACGGACAAGCTTTCTAAGGAAGGTTTGCAACAAAATCTGGGAGTCTGGAAGATAGTTGAAGAATGTCAGGGACAGGTCCAAATATCAGATCAACCACCACATGCATAACAACAGTGTTTTGTTTTATCCTTCTTTTACTCTCGGATGCAGCTTTACACAGACTTTTTTTCTGGTAACTAAATTTTGGGATGACTGTTATTTCTCCTGGACATAATGTTCTCATACTGTTATATGGGTTGTTTTCCTCTTATTCTATTGAGGAGACCCACCTTCGATGGTTTGTGAATGACCTCTTGTTGGAGAGGACGATTTTTCACATGGTTGTTCAGTGTTAAAACAACTGATATATTTCGTTTTTGTAGCTGTCTTATGCTTTTGTCAGATGATCAAAATGACAAAAAGGATGCCTCTTTTTTTATTGCATGGATAGTCAATCAGTAGCATCAGAAATGCTCATCGCATATGCAATGTAACTTTTTATTCTCTTAATAAAAAGTTCTCTTTTTCTTCGGAAAAAAAAAGAAGTTAAAAAGAGGTTTTATTTATTTTACCATACCTCTTATTTTTTATATTTTTTTAATTTCCCTTACCTCTTTTATAAATATGTATTTGGCCCATAGGATTCACTTAAATAAAACCTATTCTTGAAAATTAGGGCGAATGGAAGGTTGTACCTCCCAATTTCAAGGGCTAAACTTACCATTTTTACCCTCTCCCTTAAAATAAGGTGGGCTATTTGAGGCAATTTGTATAGATGTATTATGATACAAAATATTCGCCCACTAAATATTTAAAACCCCTTAATTTCGCCGAAGGGTGAACATTCGCCCCTAAAATTTTCCATGATGGAAGGGAAAATTTCTTCAATCCAAGGGAGAATGAAAACAATGTTGATAAGGAATTAGACCTCCATAAGGAAGAAGAAAATTTTAAGGCTCTCCACACAAACCTAAGAAAGGAAGAGGAATATTAGAGACTAAAATCCATAAATAATTGGCTTAAGTCAGGGGATAGGAGCACTAAATTCTTCCACAAACAAGCCAAGTTAAGGGAATCAAAAAATAATATAGCTCATATAACTCATGGGAGGGAGACGATCAAGAAGTATGAGGGAATGAAAAGAGAACTGGTGGAACATTTTAAAAATATGTATAGAAAGGATAATACTTGGGATCTTTCCAATGAATACTAATTTCTAAAGAGCATCCCTCAAATGGTGACAGAGTATTAGAATCACTCTCCGATTCCCCCCACCCCCAACGTTTGAGAAAATTTGAAAAGTAATTTACTCATTCCCCTAGATAAAGTGTCCATCTCGGATGGATTCATAGAAAGCTTCTATCATTCCTTCTCAGATGTTATCAAGGGAGACCTTTGTAGAGTGGTGGGATAATCCTTCAAAAGATTTGCGATAGGGCAACGCATAAACTCTTCTTTCTTGGCCTTAATCCCTAAAGAATTGAACCCCTCCTCGTTCTCCAAATTCCACCCTATTTCCCTTTGCAATGTGATGAGGCTCATCATTAGGTAAAATATATGGACCTTAATACACCTCCAATCTTACTAAAATCAAGTTTTCTCATAATTATTTACATGTTTTAATTATATTTTGCTTAATGAGATGATTAAAATTAAGATGTGATGTCTAGTGGTCTAATGTGCATTGCTTACAGGTTTTTGGGAGAAAATTATTGCTAATTAGGGTGAAGGAAATCGAATGAGACAAGAAGGAGAGATTATAGGAGATGGATATCCCTCATCAAATCCTCACTCACTTGAAGATCCCATAATCAAATCACACCAGCTCGGATTTGTAGGCAGTCGAGTCATGAGGATCATTTGTAGCCAAGCCAGTGATAGTTAAGAACCAATTAATATCAAGTTTGGGAGCCAAGTATCCCTAGATTTAAGGAAGTTGTTGGAAGCTTTAGTTGTATAAATAAATAGGCTTAGAGCCTCATTAGGTTTCATATTTTTTTATGCAAGATATCTAAGCTGTTTTCGAGTTGAAGGATTATGACCAAACAATGTTATCTACTTTTTGATATGTTAATGAAAATGAGCAGCATTCCCTTGATCCAACAGTGAGTTGACAAAGAGGGTTGGAGCTCTTGAGTTAGGTCCCAACCATAGTAGCAGAGGTTCCTCTTACTCTACTTGTATTCTTAGGTTATTTCATATATTAGTCGTTAAATTGATTTTCGTGTTTTTAAAATGCAAGTATTGGTAGATTTGATTAGATTGCTTCCATGTGTGCATAGTCTTTAACAGTAGAATTGTAGAGATAAGAAAATATTCAAGAAAAGGATGATATTAGGTGGTTCCTTCCTCATTCCTCCCTTGAGGGACAATTTCTGGAGGAACAACTCCCATTCAGCCCAAAAAGACAGAATTCTAGTTTCTTATGAAACTTAGGGTTCTTCTGCTAATTAGGTCATCATGTTTCAGTTTTATAAGATAGGTTGCAATTTTCATCTCTGATATCTTAAGTTTTGTATTATATTTCATGTTTATTTCATAATAGGTTTCAAGCATTTCCATGCATGAACTTGGAAAATAAATGATGCAAATTCTGTTTTCTTATATTTTTGTAAACCCTTCTTGTTCTGAGATGATTTATGGATAAATGGAATCAATGATTTATGTGTTGCAGGAGTTTCTACGTTGCAAGAAGACCTTATGTCATCAGCCTCAATCAAACCATATCCACCAATGATCGCCAAGGGCCACTAAGTACTCAATTTGAAGTATCGTTTTACCATGACAACTTTCCATGCTTATTGAGCAAACCCAACCATCATAAAGCTTTGGATTGAGTTATGAGTGAGTTCCAACCACTCCCTTGGCTTATTTATTCCATTCTTCACCTTCCCTAAGCTCCATACCACTTTTCAAATCACTCCTTATGCTTTCATCCTGTTCCTGTAGGAAAACAAGGGATCCTATAGGTGAACTAGGACATCCTATAGACATCATATAGCAAAACCTGTAGTGGCTTATTTTGAGCTCGATTTGTGAAAAAAACATCACGAAAGCTAGGAGAAGACTGCTACTTACCTTCCAAGCCATCTGACCCATTGCACTCATTTCCCTCCACACCTATCTCACCTGCATGCAACAAAGAAGGATTAGCATTCATCATTTTACAAAAATTTAAAAAGAAAAAGGTTGTTATGTTTATTCATGCACATAATAGTTAAGTGCTTGTTTAGATCAGATTCCATGCTTAGGGTAGTTAATATTCCATTTGTTAAATTAGAATTCTTTTGAAATAAATATATATTAACAAATAGCTAGATGAGTTATGTGTTTTAGGCATCTATTTCAATCTTTCATTACTAGAGTAGGTAGAATTTCAACTCTCTAAATTACGGTAAAATTACTTGTTCTGAATTGGTAATCAAGCTTCTTCTAAATCAATAGAAGGTTGTTTTGAGAAACCCTAGTGGTCTATTGCCCCAGCTTAGCAGAGAAAAAGAGTGGACGCATTACATATATTTGTGTATACAACACTGTCACCTCCAAGTTTGTATGAACCCTGGGTTGATGAAGTAAATTTGGTAGCCCCAGGAGTTGCAACATCCTTACTACAATACAGGTGCTCATCACTTTCTGGCACCGTTTCTAGGGAGGTTTTTGAGTAGATGTGATTTTTGCTTTTTTACTTCCATTTTTCATCTCTTTCATTCTGCTATTAGTTCAATTTTACAAAGTAATTGTAAGTTGGTTTTCTTTCCTTTCCATTATGCAATTGATTTCATTCAACAGTTAGTTTCAATTCAGTTCAGTGTCTTTTCAATTCTACAATTAGTCTTAAAGCCTGAAAAAAACAAAAAAAAACACTCCTTTCATGCCGTGTAGGAATAGGGAAAATTAGGAAAATTTATACCAAATACAACCACCAATTCAAACAGGAAACCTTCGCTCTTCTTGGGTGGTTTTGAATTAGAGGACCCCTTAGGCGAACAACCAAAGATTTTTGAAGAGCCTATAGGGGAAGAAAATGAACCCATTCCAACTGACATAATGACTAAAAATATAAATGAAAGGGAAGATAGAGAATGAATTGAGGGCGCTTTTCCCATTAGAGAAACCAATTGGGGATTCCAATATGAAAAACATAAGCCCATCTTCTCTTCCTCACTTCCATCGCCTGAACTCAAAAGATCTAGATACTTTCTTTTTTGAATTTTTTGTCAGATGCAGAACTTGCGATTACACCCTTGATGATCAGAAGTTGAAATTATTCCCATCCACTCTCAAGGATGCAGCACTACGTTGTTTCACGGGTTTACCTGAGGATAGTATCACCACTTGGGCTGAGATGCAACAAGCTTTCAACAACAAGTATAGGGACTACTACAGGTCCAACGATACCAAAGTGGAAATTTCTAGAATGACCTTGGGACAAGATGAGTCCTTAGAGGATTATGAGGAAATATTTTAGCTCAGCTATAAAAGGGCCAAGTGCACACTTGATCCTGAGTCACTTAAGTTAGTCCTTCTCAGGGATATCAAGGAAGACCTCGTAGAAACCCTAAACCTACTATCAGGAGGGGACATCTACTAGCTACCCTATGAGCATATCAAGATGGGTTTTAAGAATCATTCTAGGGAAGCTAGTGTCACGTGGAATCAGTCGATCTTGCGGACAAGACAAACCTTCCTAGAATCTAATGAAGACCTAATGACAAACAAACCAACCAAACACTATCTTTCTCTAAATGTGCTTTATAAGTAATGGGAAGCAAGTGTGTTTTAAGGCCTACCTCATGTCGAACGCAAGTTCGGAGATGCCTTTGCTTCTTTGATCCAAGTAAGTTCCTTCGTCGCAAACCTGCAAGCACAAACAAGGCAAACAATTAAATAGCACCTGAATATCCAATATTATAAAACATATTTAACATGAAAGTCAAGGAGTCCATGAAACAAATAACATTAGATACTTGTTGAGAAAAATGAGCTTGATTGTATTAATTCAAAAGAGAAGAACCTTACAACCTTTGCCTTGACACTG
>APFE031618595.1:0-20467 GCA_000404065.3 Pinus taeda | reverse complement strand
TCAATTATTTTATGGGAAAAAGGAAAGGATATCCCATTTCTCCATTGCTTTTCGTCCTAATACTCGAGGGTCTTGGGAGAACCTTTAAGGTATCTAATTCACAAAGAAATATGGAATTCATGTGTTTATATGGAGGAGACCTTATATCTCTCACAAACAATTTTTTGATGACACAATTTTGATTGGAGTCCCAACATATAGGGAAGAAATAAACTTAATGTTGTCATTAGAAGATTGGATGGAATATTTAGGTGTGTATATTGGTTTAGATAAGTCACAATTGTATTTTTTTTTAAACTAAGTTGGTGATACATGGGAATCTAACAAGAATTTTGTGATTTCAGTCAAGTGAGCTAAATATATACATGTTTGAGAATATAGTTACCTAATTTATAGTTATTATAATTTATTTTTTAAAATGATATCATAGAATTATATAATATATAATATATATGTATATATATATATTATTATATATATATATATATATAGATATATATATATATATATTATATATATATATATATATATATATATATATATAGATATATATATATAGGCATCATAGAAGTTTTTTAAATTGTAAATACATTTAGGAATTAGAAACTGGGTTGGGCTTGTACTTGTGTAACTTAGTGTAAATTTTGATTTGCATGAAAGGGAGAGATAGAGAGGGAGAGAGGTAGGGATGGATGGAAGTTGCGGGGAGAAGAGAGTGATGTAGAAGGAGAGGAAATAAGAGAAAGAGTCGAGGGGATGGGTAGAGAGAGAGAGAGAGAGAGAGAGAGAGAGAGAGAGAGGTATATAGAGAGAGATAAAGTGTAAGTGAGGGACAAAGGAGACAAGAGATAAACGACAAAGAAATATGGGGAGAAAGAGAAGCTCAAAAAGTATGTGAGATAGTGTGGTGAGAGAGAAAAAGAGAATGATTGAGTAATTGAGAGGAAGAGACGGAGGTGTGAGAGTGATGAAGGGAGAAATAGGGATAGAGTGAGTGAGGGAAAGATTGAGAGAATTCAAGTGTGAGGAGAAAAGAGAGAAACCTAGAAATTTAGAGAGACCGGGGGGGTAATGGGTAGAGAGAGAGTGGGCTAGAGAGTATGGGATGGAAAGAGGAAGAGGGAGAGGGACAAAGAAACAGAGGGAGAGGGAGAGAGGCATAGAGAGAGGATAGTGGAGAGATAATGGGTGAGTGGTGGCGGGATATCTAGAGAGAGGGATGGAGAGGGAGCTAAAGATAGGAGAGCGATAGAATGTTGTGGTGAATAGTGGAGGGAACATAATAGGGAAAGAAGCGTGAGGGATCACAAGAGCATTTTTTGGGAATTTTTCATAAAGAGGGAGCTATTGTGAGATATTTGGGGGAGGGACAGAAAGAGATATAGAATGATTGGGGGAGAGGGAGAGAGAGATCTTGGGAATGAGATATAGAGAGTAAGTGAGTGAGAGACACGGGGGATGATACAAAGTGATAGAGTGAGATGAGAGAGGTAGGTTAGAAGTGAAAGAGAGGATCAAATAGGGGAAGGGAGAGAGATTTTGGGACTAAGAGATAGAGAGGGAGTGAGACGAGAAGGAAGAGAGATAGACACAAAGGGAATTTTGGACTGAGAGATGGATAGTGAGTGAGATTATAGGTGGAAGAGAGTGAGAGAGAGGTAGGGCATGACAGAGATGGAATGATTTTGTCGAGGAGGTTGTGGGGCAGTGAGTGAGTGACAGCCATAGGGCATGTAGGAGAAAATGAAGGAGGTTTTGATTGCGAACAAAGAGAGAGGGAGGGAGGGGGAAGAGGGTGAGGAAATAGTGTAACTAACCCAAAATATAGTGAAAGCCCTAGGAACAAGAAATAAAATAGAGATAAATCATTACGAGGATGTTGAAAGAGAGAGATGTTTCAGAGGGGAATAATGTGAGAGGGGCGGAGGGGGAAATATGGAGACATAATCCTATAAATCACCTAAAATATAGTAAAAAACTTGAGAAAACAAGTAAAATAGAGATAAAGCATAACGAGGAAGTTAATAAGGAAAGAGAAATGGAGAGATATAGATGCTAATAAAACTAAGTGGGAGAGATATATGGAGGTAGGGTGGGTTACAGAGGGACAAGGAAGGCCAAGAAGGAAGAGAGAGAGGGACAAGGAGAGAGTGAGAGATGGATAAAAAGGGTGGAGGGTTTGATCTACAAGTTACCATGGATGTTTAGCTTGGTATTTATTTGCAACATATTTGATAAAAAAATAGATCCAAATCTATGTTCTGGGGATTAATTTCTTTAGGTTCTAGATTTATTATTTTAGCATAATGAGTAAAATCACAAAAAAATCAGATTTTCATATTATCCTAAAATGTTCTTTATTATTATGATTTTATTCTTATTTTGTAATTGTTTAAATAATATTATATATATATATATATATATATATATATATTATAATATTATATATATATAAGATATATATATATATATTATATATATATATATATATATATATATATATATATATATATATATATACTATATTATATATATATATAATATATATTATATATATATATATATATATATTATAAAAATTAGTAAAAACTATACGTAAATGAATCACGTATTATAATTAGTAAAGTTTAATGTATTTTTAATATTATATAAAAATGTAATTTACAAATTAGATTGAGGTAAAAAGAGTTTCCAATAAATCTAAAAGATTATCTTGCTATTTTTAAATGAACATTATTAAAATTATAAGCGAACATAAAATTTCAATCTAAATATCTATATCTTTATTTTATCCTAACAAGTATTATTTTGAAAGAAATAATTTTTTTTTAATAATTCAATATACTTAAAAAATTAATATTAATATAAAATAAATATAATAATAATAAAAAAATTATGTTCTCGGGGACAATATCTTTAGCAATATTAAATATAGTAACATATTTGTTGGCTCAAAATTCATTAACTTAGAATAAAATATTAAACATGCTAGAGTTTGGTTTATTATATTTTGAAATTTTTTTAAAATACTTAAATTGGTTTTTGTTTAAAGATATTAGTAAAGGTAAGAATCCTAATAATGGTAGGAGTGATAACACTTTTTTTATTTAAAATAAATATGTTTATATTATTTTATTTTATTTAGATTAAAATTTTGATGTTAATAAATTTTATTATATATATAATATAAAAGATATGATCCAATAAGATTTTTTCTAAATAAGAAATATTATAATTATGATATTATATTTTAATATTTTTGGTTAAATATTTTTATCTTTTTAATGTTTTATATATTATTTGAGTTTTAGCGGACTTTAGCCATCATTGCTATCAGAAAGAAAAAGAAGCACCAGAGAACTAAATAATAACACCATATATAGCCCTCCAGAACATTAATAGGGTGTCTAGAGTGGGGATAAACAAGGGTAAACAAGGGTAATATGTCTATTGATTGGTGACAAAATTTCATTGTTGGTTTTTTTATGGAGCTATCGAGGAGTCATTGTGTGGTTCTAGGGCATATATCTCCTTGGCTTAGAGGCACTCTTACAATTTTTGCTAGAATTGCGGTTAAGGTACCAATACTAGAGTGGAGATCTTGGCCTTATTGGGCCTTATTTACCATGTACACAACTTATCCCTCACGTCCATGTCTGCCTTTGGGACTCAAAAGTACCTATAGAATGGGAAAATCAAGATTGAGTTTCAAATCTCCCTTTCTCTCAAATTGGTTAAGAAGAATTCAGTCCTTGATTGGACTCTTCGATGATCTATCCTTCTCTCACATCTACCAAAGAGAAAAAAAAATTGCATATAAACTTTCTAAGAAGGGATTACATCAACTATAGGGAGTCATGAAATCCCAATTTTCCAAAGCGGTAGTTTCATCGATAAAAGGATTATTCATGTTATTTGATCCCCACATTGGTTTGGTTTTGGTTTTGATATGTCTCAACTACACCATATTTTGATTTCCATTATTTTGTCTCAACTAATTACAAATATGGTGATCATGGAATATGTTTACAATGTAGTCTAGTTAGAGCATAAGGAATTTTTAGATGATTTTGGATGTTGGATATGTGGCCAATATTATGGCCCTTTATGTTGGTCTCCTACGTTAGATATTTCTCTATATACTCACTATATGGGATGCTGTAGATGGTTGATGATAGAAATTTCAGTTTTTTATTGGCATATGTAAACTAGTTTTATTAATATAAATTTATTATTTTTTCTTGCCTGAAAAAAATGTATAATTATGTTCACAATAAGGCTCAAGAACATTCCAAATATATTCATTTGTTATGAATTTATCATGTCCCATGTAGAAATAATAATAAGACTCAAAAAAATTCCAAATATATTTATTTGTTATGAATTTAGCATGTCTGAGGTAGACATAATAATAAGAGTAAAAAACATTCCGAATATATTTATTTGTTATACATTTAACATGTCCCATTTAAAATAATAATACTTCTCCTAATTATTTAAAATATCTTAATTGTCATAAAATATATTAAATAAAAAATATGTTAAAATAAATTAAATAAATAAATATACCAAAATCAATTGTAAAATTATCTATTAAATAAAATTAAAGTTAAATTTTATTTATACACTTAAATATGGTGCTAATTGAGAGTGGGAACTTAAAAATATCTCATTATATAATTTAAATTTAAATAAAGTTAAATTTTAAATAAATTTAAATATTGATTCAAAATTATATAATGAGTTTAAATTTAAGTGGGAAATATCATTTAACAACTTCAATTTGTTGCTCCACAAAGTTTTCAAAATCATAGTTATATTGTAATTAAACTCATATTGGAAGATGATTATAAGAATAACACACTTGATTACAAGAATGACATCAAGGGTTCGCACAAATAACGGATTCCAAAATCATAATTAAATTGTAATTAAACTGATATTAAAAAATGATTATAAGAATAACACACTTGGACATTTGATTTCAAGAACGGCATGAAGGGTTCTGACAGATAACCGTGGGAGGATGAACAATTTTTATCTGGGCAGATTATAACTCTCTCAATCAACGAGGCTCCAACGTTCTAGCTGAAATAGTATGCGTATCAAGATAGATGTCAAAGAAATAGAGGTGAAGTTTGAAAATAGCAACGTGTCATTTTCCCGCGTTTCGGATTATGAATATAATAATGACACTTTCATTACCAGAACTGCATGCAAGGGTTCTGACAGATAACCGTTGGAGGATAAATGAGTTGTAATTATAAATGTCACTCAATCAGACGGAGCCGAAATCGTATGGGTATAGAACAGATGACATATAAATGGAAGAGCCTTTCACCCATTTTTAATTATGATTATGAGAATGACACCTTGATTCCAAGAAGGGCGTGCAAGGGTTCTGACAGATAGCCATTGGACGATAAAGAACTTTATCCCCAAGGATTATAACCATCTGGGCATCCCAAGACGCTCCCGTTTTCTAGTCAAAATGGCATGGGTACTGGTTTATTTCATCCCTTCTTCAGCGTTCTGAATTATGAGAAGCGCGCGTTCTGAATTATGAGAAGCGCAGCGCACGGAACGGGCTAGATCGGTATTTTCTAGCAGTGTTCCTCTGATCCTACCGTGGCAAAGCTCTATGCGGTGATGGACTTCTTCGGCCCCATGTTGTCTCTGGTACTTATTTTTCTATTTGACTAATTGGTTTATAGGAAAATTGACTTCTATAGGCTTGAATGTGAAAAATTACAACATCTATTCAATTAGAGGGAAAACTGGAGTACTTTGTCATCTTGATTCTTCTGGTTAGTTCTTTCCTTCACTGACACTGTAACGCAGAGTTGTGTTGTGGAGGGTTGTCTGTCTGTACTGTGTATGTCAATTGTTTGGATGTATTGTTCTTCCTCTTGTATATGTGTGTTGTTTCAGTGTGTTATCCGTCGTCGTCTTGGAGACTGTAATATCTCTGACACACAGGGGAGAAGAGACTGGGCAAGGGGACACGCTTGATTTGCAGAGGAAGATATGAGATGCTATTGGCAGCTCTTTGGCCATTTGCTTGTCCTCTTGACAACCCGAGCAGGTTAGTTTTGGTCCAGCGAAAAACTGTTGTGACAAGCAGGGCCTGCATTTGTCAGCTATTCAATATTAACACCCTCAATCTCATTCGACTTGCACAGGTACAGCTAGACTCTTGTGTAAATGGTACACTACCAATATTTCTCGTTTTTTTGAGTGAATTATAAATTTTTTTATCAAGAGTCTTAGGAAAAACGAAGTTCATGATCAGAAGTGAAATAGTTTACATTTTGGTTTCCTGTAATAAAATTCATCTAAGGCGATCTATTGCATCACACAGGGTATTAAATTGATCAACGGTATTCGTACAATAGAAAACTCGTTGCATTGTATTCCTTGATTCCTTACGAAGCTTGTTAAGGTGGTCTGAAAAAATTATATTCGTTTTGAGGGATTGATTGTCTTTTGTCCCTCGTCGGTATCTTTTCACAATTGCCATGAATTTTTAATGGAGCTGTAATGCCCATTTTAACCTGAATTCTTGAAAATGATCAAACACCCTTTTCAAAATAGCAATCTAAACTCGTATATTATCTGGCTAAACCTAATCTATCTTGTCTTCTCTACATTGTCACTTCCACTCCTTCCACTTCGAACGGAGAATGTCGAAGAGCACCCATGTCAAACTTAACAGCATCAATAAGATGAGCATCGCCCTCGTTTCGAATATGCCGTCAGAGAATAGACGGAGTATCAAATAAACCCATAAATTAGGCAAAATAGCCTTTAATAAATTTCGTCTGAATCACTCATAATTTGAGTTTAATAAACAGCTACTCATCTCTATAACGTATTTGTTCGTATTCGTATTTATCACTGACATCTCTATAGCCGATTAGAATTCAACTATTGTCATGAAAACAATTTCAGCACACTTGATATTCTTTCAAATATATTTTGAAGTTTTTGAAATTGAAGCCTCATGCCTATTTGTTTATACAATTTCCTTGTTGTTGCGAGCGGCAATAGCTTTTTTTTTCCTGCTTTCAATTGGACATGGATTGTTTTTTGAAAAGTAAAAGTGGATAACCTTTTTTTACCTCTAATTCAATTGTTTATATATATATAAGCTTGGCTAGGCTAGGTGGGCTTGGCTAGGCTAGGCTACCGTAGCGTAGGCTAGGTAGGTTAGGGTAGGCTAGCTTAGGCTAGGCTAGGCTGGGTAGGGTAGGGTAGGCTAGGCTATGCTAGGGTAGGATAGGGTAGGTTAGGGTAGGTTAGGGTAGGATAAGGTAGGTTAAGCTAGGTTAGGCGAGGCTATGCTAGGCTACGCTAGGCTCGGCTAAGTAAGCTAGGGTAGGATAGCATAGGTTAGGGTAGGCTAGGTAGGCTACGATACGCCAAGGTAGGGTAGCTTGGGCTAGGGTAGGCTAGGCTCAGCAAGGCTACGCTGGGGAAGGGTAGTCTATGTGGGGTATGGTAGGGTAGGGTAGGACAGGGTACTCTAGGGTAGGCTAGGCTAAACTAGGCTAGGCTATGTTAGGGTAGGATAGACTAGGGTATGCTAGTTAAGATAAGCTTGGGTAGGTTAGGATAGGTGAGGTTACGCTAGGCTTTGGTAGGTTAGGATACACTAGGCTAGGATATGTTAGGCTAGGTTAGGTTAGGCTAGGCGAGGGTAGAATAGGCTAGGCTAGGGCAAGGTAGGCTAAGGTAGGGTAGAATAGGCTAACGTAGGCTAGGCTAGGGTAGGCTAGCCTAGGCTAGGCTAAGCTAGGATAGGTTAGGCTAGGGTAGGCTAGACTAAGGTATGCTAGGCTAGGCTAGGATGGGATAGGATTGGCTTAGGTAGGCTAGGCTAGGCTTAGGATAGGGTATGCTAAGGTAGGCTAGGTTATGCTAGGGTAGGCTAGGTAGGCTAGCCTAGCATAGGTTATGCTATGTTAGGTAGGGTAGGCTAGGGTAGGGTAGGCTAGGGTAGGCTAAGTAGGCTAGGTAGGCTAAGCTAGTGTAAGCTAGGTAGCTTAGGGTAGGGTGGGGTAGGCCATGCTAGATTTGGCTAAGGTAGGCTAGGGTAGGGTAGGCTAGGGTAGGCTAGGGTAGGGTAGGCTCGGCTAGGGTAGGCTAGGCTAGGGTAGTCTAGGGTAGGGTAGGCTGGGTAGGGTAGGTAGGGTAGGCTAGGATATGTTAGGCTAGGTTAGGTTAGGCTAGGCTAGGGTAGAATAGGCTAGGCTAGGGCAGGGTAGGCTAGGGTAGGGTAGAATAGGCTAACGTAGGCTAACGTAGGCTAGGCTAGGGTAGGCTAGCCTAGGCTAGGCTAAGCTAGGATAGGATAGGCTAGGGTAAGCTAGACTAAGATATGCTAGGCTAGGTTAGGATGGGATAGGATTGGCTTAGGTAGGCTAGGCTAGGCTTAGGATAGGGTATGCTAAGGTCGGCTAGGTTATGCTAGGGTAGGCTAGGTAGGCTAGCCTAGGATAGGTTATGCTATGTTAGGTAGGGTAGGCCAGGCTAGGGTAGGCTAAGTAGGCTAGGTAGGCTAAGCTAGTGTAAGCTAGGTAGGCTAGGGTAGGGTGGGGTAGGCCATGGTAGGATAGGCTAGGGTAGGCTGGGGTACACCAGGCTAGACACTAATAGTGTAGGGTAGCATAGCGTAGCGTAGTCAAGCTACGCTAAGCTTGAGTAGGGTAGGATATGCAAGGCTAGGCTAGGTTTAGGTAGTTTATGATATGCTAGGATAGGTTAGGCTAAGCTAATCTAGGTTATTGTAGGATAGGTTAAACAAGGGTAGGGTAGGGTACAGTAGGGTAGGCTAAGCATGGTTAGGATAGGGCAGGGTAGTGTAGGCTTAGCTAAGCTAAGCTAGGGTAGGATAGGGCAGGCTATTGTAGGCAAGGCTAGGCCAAGCTAGGTTAGGTAGGTTAGGCCAAGGTAAGTTAGGTTAGGCTAGGCTAGGGTAGGCTAGGGTAGTCTACGTTATGGTAGGCTAGTGTACCATAGACTAGGTCAGGGTAGCATAGTGTAGGGTAGGTTAGGATAGGGTAGCTAGGCTAGGCTAGGATGGGATAGGCTTAACTTAGGCACGCTAGGCTAGGCTTACGATAGGGTAGGCTAGGTTGGGCTAGGTTATGCTAGGCTAGGGTAGGTTATGCTAGGCTAGGTAGGGTAGGCGAGGTTAGGTAGGCTAGGTAGGCTAGGGTAGGTTAGGGTGGGGTAGGCTAGGGTAGGCTAGGGTAGGTTAAGGTAGGGTAAGGTAGGGTAGGGTATGAAAGGGTCGAATATGGTAGTGTTAGGGTAGGTTAGGGTAGGCTAGGCTAGGTTAAGGTAGGGTAGGCTAGGGCAGGTTAGGCTAGGTTAGGTTAGGGTAGGCTAGGCTAGGGTAGGTTAGGGTAGGGTAGGTTAGGCTAGGCTAGGCTAGGGTAGGTTAGGCTAGGTTAAGGTAGGGTAAGGTAGGGTACGGTAGGCAAGGATCGAATATGGTAGTGTAGGGTAGCGTAACGTATGGTATGATAGCTAGGGCAAGCTTGGATTGGGTAGGATAGTCTAGTATAGGCTAGGGTAGGCTAGGGTAGGCTAGGCTAGGGTAGGCTAGGCTAGGCTAGGCTAGGTTAGGGTAATCTAGGGTAGGCTAGGGTAGGCAAGGCTAGGTTAGTGTAGGGTAGGCTAGGCTAGGGTAGGCTAGGGTAGGGTAGGCTAGGATAGGTAGGCTTGGCTATGCTAGGGTAGGGTAGGTTAGGCTAGGGTAGGGTATAGCTAGGGTAGGCTAGACTAGGGTAGGTTAGTCTAGGGTAGTGTAGGCTAGGCTACGCTAGACTAGGCTATGCTAGTATAGGCTAGGGTATGTTAGGCTAGGCTAGGTTATGTTAGGCTAGGCTAGTGTAGGGTAGGGTAGGGTATGCTAGGCTATGGTAGGTTAGGCTAGGCTAGGATATTGTAGGGTGGGCTAGGTTAGGCTATTATAGGGTAAGTTAGGCTAGGCTAGGCTAGGCTACAGTAGGTAGGCTAGGCTACGATAGGGTAGGGCATGGTAGTGTTGGCTAGGCTAGGCTGGGGTAGGGAAGGCTACCCTAGGTGATGTGAAATGTTTAAACTTCAATATTTTTAAGAATTTTTATTTTAGGCTAGGCTAGGCTAAGCTAGGTTAGATTATGGTAGGATAGGGTAGGGTAGGGTATGGTAGGGTAGGGTAGGGTTTGCGAGGCTAGGCTCAAGCAGGGAAGGCTAGGCTAGGTAATCTAAAATGTTTAAACTTGAAGATTTTTTACAATTTGTATTGTAGGCTAGGCTAGGCTAGGCTAATTTGGGGTAGGCTAGGGTAGGGTAGGCTAGAGTAGACTACCTTAGGCAAGGCTGGGATAGGCCAGCCTAGCCTAGGCTTCTCTAGGCTAGCTTAGGATAGGGTAGAGAAGGCCAAGCTAGTTTAGGCTAGCATAGCCTAGGCTAAGCTTAACACAGGCTAGGCTAATCTAGTTTAGGCCACAGTAGCCTAGGCTAGTTTAAGTTAGGCTAGGCTAAGCTAGGTTATGTTAGGTTACACTCAACTAGTTTAGGCTAGATTAAACATGTGTTAGGCTAAGTTAGATAATCTAGTTTATGATAGGTTAGGCTAGGCTCATTTAGGATAGGCTAGTTAAGGTTAAGCTCGATTAGGAAAAGTTATATTAGTTTAGGATAGGCTAGGCTATGCTAGATTAGGCCAGGCTAGATTGGGGTAGGCTAGATTAGCCTAGATTAGATTAGATTAGGCTATGCTACGCTAGGCTAAGTTAGGTTAGGCTATGCACGATTAGGCTAGATTAGGCTAGGCTAGACTATGAAAGGGTAGATAGGCTAGGTTAGATTAGGCTAGATAAGGCTAATCTAGGAAACGCTAGTCTAGGCTAAGGTAGGCTAGAATAGTGTATTCTAGATTAGGCTAGGCTGGGCTAATCTACATTGGTTGTATGAATGATGCCCTAAATCCTAGTATAAGGGAGATGTGTAGGTATTATGACGGTTTATGTCTTTGTGTGAAACATATTTTGGTATAGGCTTTACTACATATGTGATGACTTCACTCCGTGAATTGTAACACTAATATGTACAATTTCATATTCATATAGCTATGGATAGAAATAAAACATACCATCATTGGAAATTTAGAAGATCATTGTTGAGATATAGAGAGGTTATTAAAAATTATTTGGTTTGCTAGTAACCTATTAACTGGTGCTTTCATGTCTACTAATATGCTTGATTCCACGAGGAATAATGAAAAACATAATTTTATGACTCTGGGAAACTATAGATCTTTGAACTCAGTGGTCACTAATTATATGTTGTCACAATATATCCACCTGGTAGCAACAGAACTTGTAAAGGGAGAGAATATACTAATCATATATCTATCTATATCTGATAAAAATGTTGAGGGATGAATAGAGGGGAAAACATGCATCTTAACCTAGATTGTGCAATGTAGGGATTATTTGATGTAAATAAAAGTTAATTGTTACTATGTTGTTTTAAGCTAGCCATAAATCTAGTGTACTGAAAATATCGACATAAAAACTAAATTGTGACTCTCTTAAAAGTTAATTGTTACTATGTTGTTTTAAGCTAGCCATAAATCTAGTTTAGTCAAAATATCGACATAAAAACTATATTATGACTCTATTTTTAAACGATGAATTTTGTGTTGAAATATATTTATATTACTGCAAAATAAATAATACCAAATAAAACCTGTTATTTTATGCCTCCTCTCCAAACCAATTAACATCTACATTTTCAGCGTTTTTATGAATTTTAGGTAAATAAAATATTTTATTAATTGTTTAAGTTCTTATTTGAACTAAAATTTTGATCATTTAGTCCAATACAAAAGTCATGGATATTGAAAATATGATGACCATTACATTTTATGTATCGGGATTATTGATATTATTTATATGTGTTTATGTTATTTACAATTATATTCAACACCTTTAGCATTATCATATTTATATAAATTAATTATATATGTTAGAAGACATCAATTCATTCTTGATAAACATCCATACTTTCCGTATAATTCATCTTTTATAAAAACTATCATAGATCCATCTTAAATTCAAACCTATTAAGTAGATAGAGTGATAAGATCTTCCAAGTTGCAAACCTTTCTTTGAGTTTTGCACCGACAAAAGAGGTTTTCACGTTGAAACATTTGATCCCTCTTAGTACTTGATAGATCCAAAGTAAAGATAGATCTATATTGGTTCACCTCCACAATCAATTACCTTGTCTTATCTATAAATTTAAGGTGGAAAAAAAGCACAACAAAACTGTTCAAAAAACAAATGCAGAAACCAATGTTAAATTTCAACAACGAACTCTCTCTCACTCTCTATAACTCTTCCTCTATCTCACTCATGCTATCTCTCTCTCTCACAATGTCTCTCAATATTTTTCTCCATGAATATTACTATGTGTCTCTCGCACTCTCTCTATGATATTCTCTCTCTCTCTCTCTCTCTCTCTCTCTCTCTCTCTCTCTATGTCAATCTCTCACCCTCTCATTCTTTGTCCTACTCTCTCTCTTTCCCCCCCCTCTCTCTCTCTCTCTCTCTCTATTTTGCTCACTCCCTTTGTACCTCCTCTTCCATTCCCCCCTTTCCTTCTCTCTGTTTCCCTCCCTCTATTGATCTATATCTCAATTTCTTTCTCTCACTTGCTCTCCCTCTCTCTTGATATCTCCCTCGCTCACTGTCTCCCAATATTTCTCTTTCTCAGTCTGAGAATGGCTCTCTCACATACTATCTCTAACATTATATCCTTCTCAATCTGTCTCTCTCTAAATCTCTTCCCCTCTCTGCCTCCTCCTCTCACTCTCACTCTCATTCTCACTGCCTCTTTCTCTCTCCCCTCTCCCACTTTCAATCTTTCTTTCCCTCTCTATCTCCCTCCTCCTCGTTCGCTCTCCCTATCTCTCATGCCATCTCCCTCTGCCTCTCACTCTTACTCCCTCTCATTCTCCGTGTCCCTCTCTCTCCCTCTCTCTCTTGATATCCACGCCCACCCTCCATCTATCTCTCCCTTTCTCTATGTCTCTTTCACTCCTTCCCTCTCTCCCTTTCTTACTCTTTCAATATTAATCCCTCTCTCTCTTCTTCTATCTCATTCTCTCTCCCCGTTCCCCTCACCCAACTCTCTCTCTCTCCCTTAAATATATCTCAGTCTCTTATACTCTCTCTCTCATTCACCTCTTACCCATTCACCCCTCTCTCTCTATCTCTATGTCACCATCACTCCCTCCCTCTCTTCCCCCTAAGCCTAAAATATAAATCTTAAATCTAATTTTCGGTTGTTTCGTTTTCTAGTTAGTTTTATTCATCTTTGTATGGTTGTTTGGTTATCTATTCTTTTATTTTCCATACTTTCTTGATTTTTGTTGTTCGGTGTGTCGTTTTCTATGCTTTCTTGATTTTTCTAGTTCATGTTTCGTTTTCTCGTTCATTTCATTCATCTGCATTTTTCTGGAAGGCTCTTGTTTGGTTATTTTTTTTTTCCTTTGCATTGTAGTTTTTGTTTTTATTTATTTATTTATTTATTATCATATAAATTTACCAATATAATTTTATTATTAAATATATATTTGTAGATATATAATAATTTATTTATTAAATAAATATTGATGTTTTTGTTTTTTGTTTTTTTTTTTTTTCAATTTTCAATATGGAAAAGAAAATAATAAAATATATTTTTCCAAATATATCTAAAAAATTCAACTTTTACATAGAAATTATTATTATTTTTTATTTCGTTTATACTAACATTATTATTCTGTTATATTTTATTTTATGTTCTATATTAATAATTTTAATTTTTGTATCAAAATTTTAAGTTTTTAATTTTTATTCCAATAGGCCTCCCCTTATTGGAATTGGCGATTTGAATATTTTTTTTAATTAATAATTTCGATATTATTGTTTAAACTCAAAAATACCAACATATTCTCATCATCCCCACTACATCAACAAATGCAATTAAGGTGTTTAAATTTTGTTTAAAATAGTTTTTTACCAAATGATGATTAAAACTTTAATGTGACTATTACTTATCACCACTTATAAGAAATAGAGAAACATGAAAACCCTTATCAAGATTAGAGAAAAATGAAATTCAAAATGGAAAAAAAATATTAAAACTTGGCTACCCTGTTACATTCTAATTAGCTTGACTTTTGATTTAAATGGTGCCAAACCTCGATTCTTACTAATATAGAAATATGATGAAACATGGCTACATTCTTTTTGAATCATATAGTAGTGGCTTACATTATATTTTTTTAAATGTGTTTACCTTTCAACTTAAATGGTGCCAAAAGTGATTGCGTTCTTTTGAACCATATAGTAGTGAGTTACATTATATTTTTTGAAATGGGTTTTTTTCGAACTTCCAAATGAAATGGTGTCAAATTTGGCTTCATTCTCAACCAAAGAAATATTAAAAAAAATGAAAAGTGGTTGCTTTCTTTATAAAAGCTATAATAGTGGCCTATATTATATTTTGAAACATGTTTGTTTAAAAAAATTGAAATTTTTTAGCAAACATTAGGGGAGTTGACACGAGTTTCTCATTGTTGTTATATTCATTGAACTTTTCTTTTCAATTCTGAAATGAGAGTTTTCCTTTTGTAATTTTCATTTATCTTTTCCAATTCTTATTATGATAAAGGGTTTTTTCAGGTTCTAGTAGTTTTGTCTCGTTGTTGTTGCTTGTTTTATTATGGTTTGAAGAGGAGTGTTATTTATTTTTTGTGAGGGTTTTAATGTTAACTTTCTAGGTGTTAATGGCTCCTCCAAGGTTTTGGCTCTATAGATTAGGAATCCATAACATGTATCATATCTTTAAGAGTGTTATGAATATATAAGACTCACTACCTCAAGAAGAGTTTAACAGAGTACAACATTTGTTCCTATCGAGAACTCAGGCTAAAGGGATGGAAAGGAAAATAAACAATGAAAGGCAGGTCAACAAAGGTGTCAAAACTAGGAAAACCACACCAAGACTAGCTCCTAGAAATCGTAGAAGGAAAAGAGGTAGAAAAAGCAGAATGAGTTATTGATGGAATGTGGAAAACTAATGATAGATTCAGGTAAGATGAAAGATGTAACCAACTACTCCTTTACAAATCTTTCATAATGAACTTCACATCTTGGAATATCAGAGGTCTAGGAAGTAAAAAGAAACAAAGGATACTTAGCAATAAAATTAAATAAGAAGCTCTGAATATGATCTTTATCCAAGAAACTAAATGTTCCATTCAAAAAAAAAGAAAAAAACAAGTAAGTGGCTCAACAAATATGAGTTTCTAGAAGTCAAAGCAGATAAAACAACAGGAGGAATACATACTCTTTCGAACCCCCAAATATTATCATAATAGATGTTGAGGCATCTAGGAATTATTTATCAATGGTTTTTCAACCTCTGAGAGATAGGGAGATTTATTTAATTACAAATGTCTATGGCCTTCAAAGACCAGATGATAAACTCAAGCTTCTAGAATCTCTTGTATAACTAAGAGATAGACACATAAGAGTACCATGGTTTATGGGTGGGGACTTCAACATGATCAAATCATTGTCGGAGAAAAAAGGTGGGACCAGAACTTTAAGCAAAGACTCTATAGCATTTTAGAATTTTATAGACAACATGAAGCTAGTTGACATTGATACGAGTAATGGCCTCTTTACATGGAACAATAAGAGGGGAGGAGAGCCTCAAGTAGCCTCAAAGTTAGACAGATTCATAATCTCAGAGGACCTTATGCTCATAGACAAGGAAATGACAATGAGAATTCTCCCCTTTGGTGGCTCGGACCATTTCCCTGTCCAACTTGAGGTTTAGTGAATTGGAACCCCTAAGAATAGACATTTTAGATTTGAGAATATCTAGCTCACCCACCCATAATTTATGAGCAACACTGCAAAATGGTGGACAAAATATCTGCATATTCAGGGAATGAGAATGTTTCTTCTACACCAAAGAATGAAACATATCAAGGTCAGACTCAAAGATTGGAACAAGAATGAATTTGGGAATATTTTTGAAGCAAAAAAAGCTATTGAAGGTAAAATGTAGGAACTCAATCAAGCCCTTATCACGGATGGCTTTGATAGAGCCAGAAATGATCAAACCACCAAGCATGATCAAGGCTGGGAGAACTTATGTAAACAAGAGGAGATATTTTGGAGACAAAAAAGAAGAGTTCAATGGCTAAAATAAGGGGAGAGAAACACTAGGTTTTCCCACAAATCCACAATGGAGAACATGTCTCATAACAGGATCTCACTGATCAAGGACTTCAGAGGTCAACTACTCAATACCCATGAAGAAATAGAATCTATGGTTGTTCAGCACTTTCGAAGCATCGCAGATGAGACCATCTTAGATAGAGCTCATTTCATGAGGGACTTAAAAAAGCACATACCTAAACTAGTAACAAGAGAGGATAATTTCAATCTCATTAGGCCAGTGACTGAAGAGGAGGTTAGTGATGTCATTAAAGAAATGTAGAACGGTAAAGCACGAGGCCCTGATGTTTTCAATGTCAATTCCTTTAAAGCTTTCTAGAACGTTGTCAAGAAAAGTATTCTGAATGTCATGGAGGACTCCAAGATGAATAGAACCATTTTGAAGGCACTCAATACATCCTTCATCTCTTTGATCCCCAAACAGGACTTTGGTCTAACTCCAGACAGATTCAGACCCATAGCTTTATGCAATGTGGTGTACAAGATAATATCCAAAGTTATTGCCAACAGTCTCAAACCTCTTCTTCCTACTCTAGTTTTTGTGGAGCAAACAGGATATGTGGAGGGTAGACAAATTCTCAATAACATCATTCAAGCACATGAGGTGGTTCACTCATTGTTAAGCAATAGGAAGGCGGAAATGATTATGCAATTGGACCTAACCAAAGCTTATGACAAGTTGAATTGGACTTATATCAGGAAGGTCCTTCTAGTCTTTGGATTTGACCATAACTGGGTAAGATGGGTAATGGCCCTGGTGACTTCATCTAGCTTTTCAATTCTGGTTAATGGTTCTCCATCCAAGACGTTTACTCCTACAATAGGCCTCAGGCAGGGAAGGACTTGGTCGAACTATCAAGCATACTAGAGAAGTGGGTACCATCAAGGGTCTCTAACTCTCTGAGACTAGACAGGCTTTCACCCATCACAATATTTTGATGACACCATGCTATAGGGCTTTCCCACACTCAAAGAAGTGCTTGCTTATAAACAATTCCTAAGTGACTTTTCCAAGGCTATGGGTACAGAGGTAAATCTCTCCAAATCTAAGATTTTCTTTTTTAACACTAATATTGCTATTCAAAGGAACATCTCGATAATTCTGGGCTTTCAAAGAGATATCCTTCCTTCCAAAGACTTGGGAGTTCTAGTAACTGATGAGCCTTTGCACAAGAGTATTTGGGAGCTGGTGATTAAGAAGATGTAGGATAAAACCTAGAAATGGACTATTATATCTTTGATCTTGGCAGGCTGGCTAGTGCTTACAAAAGTTGTAGTTCAATCAATCCCCATCTTCTTTCTTTCAGCCCTTCCATCTCCCAAAGGAGTCTTGCATCAATTTAGAACCATTCAATGAAAATTTCTTTGGGGTAAGGGGGAGGAAAGAAATAAATGGGCCTTGGTAACCTCGGATAAGATTGTAAACTTAAAAAAAAATTGTTGTATTTTTCAATTTTTAGTTTAATATTAATAATAATATTTATACTTTATTATTAATGATTTTTAATTACAAAATACAAATATTAAAACTACAATAAAGTTTAATAAAGTTTTATAAATTATTATTTCTATTATTAATAAAACAAATTTAAAATAGTCTTAATAAAAGAAAGTTTAATATTCTTATGAAGACATGTAACAATGAAGGTCGGTGGAGGCGGTTTGTTGGTAAAGTTAGACTCATCAAGACAGTGAGGTCTTGTGCTCAAACCTAAGCGAGGGCATTGACTAGTCACAACGAGTGACTTGCCAAGGCCAAGCCCGCTCATCTCTTAAGGTCGGCGTAGGCAGCTAGTTGGTAAAGTCAGACTCGTAAATATGGTGAGGTCTTGTGGTCAAACCTCGGGGACGGCGTTGAATAGTCATGAGGAGTGACTTGCCTCGGCCAAGCCCGCTCACCTTCTAAGGTTGGCGAAGGCGGCTGGTTGGTAAAGTCAAACTCGTAAAGATGGTGAGGTCTTGTGCTCAAACCTGAGCGAGGGCATTGACTAGTTGCGAGGAGTGACTTTCTTGGGCCAAGCCCGCTCACCTTTCACATGCAAAGGTTTGGTCTCGTGACCATTGGATGATCTGTTAAGTCATCTGTGCCGTTGTGGAGGTTATGAGTTAGAGTCTCGTCTTAATCGAGGGCTGTTCTTGTGGGCTAGGTGGTTCCTCCTAGAGGTTATAGTGGTAGCTAGTGGGATTCAACCCCGTGTAACATGAGTACGATACCACCACCGTTACCGATTCTGCTAGTCAAGAAGAAAAAGAAAAAAACATGTAACAATGGTCTAATTTGTTATGATAAATTAACTAATGTACACTACAACTCCTTTCTTTAAATTGCAATGCAATAAAATTGCAATCCAGTACACTTGTTAAAGAATAGCTCACATAGTGGAGGAAGGAGTTTCAAATATAGGTTTTGAATTTTAGATTGAGGTAAAATTTTCTATGAGAGTTTAGCCCATGTAAGCTACAACTCTTCTTGCAAAATTGTAATGTAATAGAATTGCAATGTAATATACTTGTTAAAGAATGACTAACATCGTGCACAAATAATTGAGGTTTTGAGTTTTAAATTAAGGTTTAATTAAAAATAATCAAATTAATTTCAAATTTAGGTTTTGAGTTTTAGATTAAACTTTAATTAAAAATAACCAGCATAAATAGTTATATTATAAAACTAAAGTAAAGAACTATTAGTTATCAGTGATTGAAGATTTTTTATAAAAAAAAGTTTGGTTTCTTTTAGTATTACAATAATAATACATTAATAATAAAATTTAATAAATTTTATATTAAGAATACCAATATTAAATAATAATTAATTAAAATAATAAGAATTAAGAATCTATATTTTTAAATAAAAATTAACATATTAAAAGATAACTCAACCATAAAATATTAACTAATAAACAATAAAATAAGCTTAATAAATATACTCTATAACATTAGGTTTGTTATTAATATATTATTATCTATGAGTACAAGTTTTACACATATATTAATATATCAAAAATTATTCACATGGGGCTTTGGATTGACTGTGAATGGGTGCATTGTTGAGGCACTCCTTGCGATAGGTCACCGGTTCAAATCCCCCGTGGGTGCTTAGATAGTATTATATATTTAAAAAATAAAATTAAATTAAAAATATATATAATATTAATATATAATTCTAATATAATAGCAATTGAGCTATAATATTAACATTAATAAAATTTATGTATTATCATTAATATTCATAAACAATGTTCATAATAGTTACGTTTTATACATTAAAAATAATAATAATAAAATATAATATTGACAATACAAATATTCACATTAATGTTATTAATGATAAGGTTAAAATATTGTTAATTATTTCATATAATAATTATTTATGTAATAATTTTATATATTTTGTTAACTCGCTCAAATTGTTAATGTGACTAACATAATCATTAATGGTTAACTTTAATTAATTATAATTTCTCATTTTCAATCTTGTTAAACAATAACAATTATAGTAGGTCGTAATTAATCATTTATCAGTGTATTAAGACACATAAAGTATTAATAGTTTGATTATTAACTAATATAAAACCATAATTTATAAATATCAATACTATTGATTATTTATTAATATTATTGCGTTAAATCCTTAATATAAGCTATATAAATAACATATATAAAACCGTGTGTTGTGTGTGTATAACTTTTGCAACCATAGTTGTAACCCATCCTAAAATGGTTACTATGTACATATATTATAGATATATTCTAGAACCATTGTTGGAGCCTTGGAGGCATAACTATAACACTTAAATTTTTATTTGATGACATGTTTTAAATGACAAGTTTTAACATTTAAATATAAAATTACATTTATATTTTTTAATATAATATAATATGACACATTGTTTATATATATATATATTAATTATATATATATAATATATAATGTATATGAAGTTTATAAAAATCATTATATATTATACATACAAAATGATTTTAGAATAATATGAAAATGAAGGTTTTAATTCTTTAGTGTGACATGAGATTGTCAAATAATGTAAATCATGATAAACCATAATGGTTTTGTATTTAGTAAAAGACTTACTATATTAGACAATTTTAATTTCATGATATTTTTTATGTTTTCAAAGTTTTAGTATGTAAGTGGGTAGGTTTTATAAAAA
>APFE031618588.1:46635-78389 GCA_000404065.3 Pinus taeda | reverse complement strand
AAACAGTCCACCACTGCGCTGCCATATTTCCAATCCTAGGAAATAGTGAAGGAGGCCCAAGTCCTTCATCTCAAACTCTGTAGCAATATCCTTCTTGCATGACAATATCAACAGCTCATCACCCATTAGAATCAAATCATCAACATACAGTACAATGATAAGCAACTTACCCTCCACCACAATCTGGTATAGGTTAGGATCCGCCTCGCTCTTGGAGAATCCAAGTCCTGTGAAATAGCTATCTATTCGTGTGTACCAAGCACGTGGTGCTTGCTTCAACCCATACAGCGCTCTCTTGAGCCTGCACACATGCGACTCGCTGCTGAAGACTTCAAAGCCTTCGGGTTTCTAAATGTACACCTCCTCCTCAATGACTCCGTTGAGGAACGCAATCTTCACATCCATCTGATGAATGTGCCATCCCATCTGCGCTGAGAGAGCAAGAATCGTCCGTATGGAAGAATACCTTGCGACAGGTGCAAAGGTCTCCTCATAATCGATCCCTTCAATCTGTGAAAAGCCTCGGGCAACAAATCTTGCCTTGTACTTCTCCACACTCCCATCAGCTGCCTGCTTAACTTTGTAGATCCATCTCGAACCCACCACTGATTTCCCTTCTGGTCTAGGAATAATCTCCCATGTACTGTTTCTGATAATAGAATCATACTCTTCCACCATGGCGTCTACCCATGCGGGATCCTCCACAGCTTCCTCGAAAGAGGATGGCTCAGTCACAACACACTTGCTCATAAGAGCCATGTATCCAGTGTACCGATCAAGTGACTGTCTCTGCCTGCATTGGGCTGTAGGTGGTCCTACAACTTTCTCTTCATCTTGAGCCAGTCGCTCAGCTTCTGTTAAGCGCTTTCGCCCTTTGATGGTTGGCGCTGCATGAGTGGTCTCTTCCACTCCATGAACCTCGTCCTGTGGATGATCCACGTCCTGAAGCTCATCCTTAGGAACTAATAGCTCCTCATCTGCATGAAAGTGTAGCTCCCTCTCAAGCGAACACTTCATGGCTTTCTCCTCCTGAAATTTTATATCCCGTCGCACAACAGTTTTACCACTGTCTGGCAAATAAACACGATAGTTGTGGGGCGTATCAGTGTACCCCACAAATATCCCAACCTCTGCAGTCGGCTCCAACTTCTTTCTGGCATCCTTCGTTACATGCATGTAAACGTTAGCACCAAAAATCCTCAAATGAGAAAGATCAGGCTTCTTACCAGAATAAGTCTCCTCAGGTGTACTCATGCCAAGTATCCTATGAGGACAACGGTTCTGCACATAAACTGCTGTATTGCATGCTTCCGCCCACAAGTGAAGGGGTAGGCCCTGATCATGCAACATTGCCCGTGCAGCACCCACAATCGTTCTGTTCTTCCGCTCAGCTACCCCGTTTTGCTGTGGGTTATGGGGAGCTATGAGCTCTCTACGAATCCCTTATGCCTTGCAGAAATCCTTGAACTCGTCCGAGATGTATTCACCACGATTATCGCTCCTAAGAGCCTTCACCTTCTTCCCCGACTCCTTCTCGACCAGTGCTTTGAATTCACAGAACTTTGAATATGTCTCGCTCTTCTTCTGCATGAAGAAGATCGAGCACTTACGAGAGAAATCATCAACAAAAATCACATAATACCTGTGTTTTGTTGTCGAAGCAACTGAGAAAGGTCCACACACGTCTGTGTGAATTCTCTCAAGGATCGTTGTGGTGCGACTATCCTTCTCGTGAAAGGTGGCTTTCACAAACTTCCCCAAAGTACACCCCTTGCACTGATCTGACTACGCAAGTGTGCCTTTAGGAAGCCCTGTAGTGATCTGCTGCAGTATCTTCAAGGCTCCATGGTGAAGGTGACCCAATCTCCTGTGCCACAACTCGCCATCATCCCGGCTCACCAATCCTTCTGCCTTGCCTGCCATAGCTGCGCATCCATCTACATGCAACTGATAAAGGTTCCTCACTCGAACCCCTATATTCCAGGTCTCACCAGTTGTCTTGCTGCGCAGGAAGGCCTTTCCTCGCTGAAAACAACATCATACCCCTTGTCTTCTAACATCGCCACTGAGATGAGATTCTTCTTCAATCCTGGAACATGCATGACTTCCTTCAATACAAAGGGTTTACCAGACTCCCTCTCAAAGGAAATGGTACCGATACCGGTCGCACTGTATCTACCATCATCGCCCATCTCGATGTGCACTCCAAGATCTTTGTCCTCCAGATCAGAGAACAAATCTCTATCTCCCGTCATGTGAAAAGACGCACCACTGTCCAAGAACCACACTGATCCCATCACACTTGAAACCAAGCATGCGATCAATGAAAAATCAAGCTCAAACTGAGAAGCTAAGGCCTCTTCCCCTGCAGATCCAGCAGCTTGCTTGTTCTTCTTCTTCTGCGGACAATTTATGGCATAGTGTCCGTGCTGGTGACAGTGAAAACACTTCACCTTGGACATATCCTGCTTCTTGCCTTTCGCACCAGACTGAGAAGCTTTCTTGCTCTTCCCTTTCTTTGCCTTGGCAGCCAAAGCACAATTCTCTTCATCAGCTCCCTTTGACGAAGATCCGTCCCTGGTACTCCGCCTGATCTCCTCCTGCACAAGATCTGACCATAGTCTTTCCCATCCTGGCAACTTCTCCCGACCATTGACAGAGTCCTGATAGGAATGCCAACTCTTCGGAAGACCAAGGATAGCCAAGCTCACCAAGTCCTCATCATCGACAGTAACCCCCACACTTCCCAGCTCATCTCGACACTGAGTGAACTTCGTGAGATACTTGGGAATACTGTCACCCTTCTCGCATTTGATGTTTCTGAGTTTATCTTTGTGCGCCAGTTTCCTTTGATCGCTCTTGCTTTGGAATAATTCTGTTAATGATTTCCACATCAAATATGGAGTAGCCTTTCCATGGAGGCTGGACACAATGTGATCCTTCACGCCCTCCAACAGAATCCTTCGACATTTTGCGATCTTCTTTTGCCAAGCATCAGCTTGAGTAGCATCAGTAGGCTTTGGGATATCCGTATCTATGAACTCCTTCAGCCCGTTATCATCCAATACTGCCTCCATCCTGTCCTTCCATGCAATATAGTTTGAGCTGCCCTCAAGAGCATACTCCAATCGCAATCCGTTGAAAGACATTGCTGCATTGTCACCAAGAAAACACAGCTGCAAATTCGAATTCCACCAGCAACCAACTCAACCGCCTCGGATCTAAGATTCGTGAGAAAACAATATTTCTCGTACACAGATTGACTGTATGGGCTTTTACCGAATATTTCACCTTCCAAAGGAAGGATGAATCCAGAGGCTACCTGGCCCGATTACAGGCTCTGCCTAGAGAAATAGAATGTAAACACTTCCTGAATAGTAGATCTCATGATCAAAAGCTCTGATACCATGTAGAAATTTTGAATAATTTAACACATATTCAATGGAGATTATCCTGATCATGTACTATTGCGGAAAACATACACAATACATAAGCTCCTCTACGTTGATCATCAATATAGCAGCATCAATAACAATAAAACATCAAGAGCATTCACACATTAACACAGTATGTATCCCGGGGAAAGCATCTCGCTAAAAACCCCAACTATCTGTATATTAATGATTGAGTCATGTAACATTACATAGCATAATACTTCTCACAAGTATCTCCACCTCTGTTACACACAATACAACTCATATCTGAATCAATCACTGGCTCAAATCTCCTCCGCTGCTTGCCTGCCTCCACTGCGCAATCTTGCATGAGAATACTGATGAATTAATGATCCAAATTCGTATTTCCCTTGGATATACCATGCAATCCTCATTGGCATACTCAATCCCTTGATTGTGCAAATCTCATGCACAACTATAGTCACAACTGATAGCAATCTGATCCTCTAACACCTGTCCCTGCTGAACTAAACATGCACTGACATGCAACTGAGTTAACTGATGTATTCATTAGTTGTATTATGAGTTAATAACTTGTGAATTAATTAATAACTAATTCACCCAACTCATCTCTAGTCTATTTGCCAGTTAGACTAAATACAACCAGTTTAACAAAGCTAAACTGAACACAACTCCATCAACTGCACCCCCAGTCCACTAAACTCAACTCACTTGAGTTCTAACTGAAGTCCTGCATGCAAATATTAGTCATCCCATAGATAACCACGTATTTCCTTCTGGGATCTGCATGTACCACATCCGTAGCTCATCCTGAAGTGCTCCAAGAGAATAAGACAAAGTTTATAGTCTAAATATTATTATGAGCAAATAATATTTGACTGTTCTATATTTAGACTGAGCAGTCACTCCGCTGTGATCTAAAAATAGAAGTCCATCTATTTTTCCCAATTTGACCAATCATCCATAAACAGCAACCTGCAATCCATAGACATGATCCATATGTCTAAAAATAGACATAGTCTAAAAATAGACTTGCGCCAAAAATAGCCTGAGGGCCCACTTAGTGAAGGCGACTCTTTTCACTAAGCTCCATCATCTTGTTGCAATCTCAACAAATTCATTAAAGCCTATGCTCTAATTATGGTGCCCATGGAAAAACTACTAAAGAAGGATGCGACATTCTATTGGGATGAGGAATTCCAGTGCAACTTAGATGTGTTGAAAGAAAAATTGGTGATTGCGCCAATCCTGGTATTTCCCGATTGGAAGAATAAATTTCATGTTCATGTGGATGCTTCTTGCATTAAGTTGGGTGCAGTATTAACATAGGCAGGTGAAGGAAAACTGGACCATCCTATAGCCTTCACAAGTAGGAAATTATCAAAGGCTGAAAAAAATTATTCAATGACAGAGTGTGAGGGGTTGGTCATGATCTACGCACAATAGAAATTTATGAATTATTTGTTAGGGGGACATTTCAAGATGTATAAAAATCATTCTTTATTAAAGTACCTAGTCAAAAAGCGTATGTTGGGGGGAAAGATTTGGATGTGGTTGTTACTATTTCAGGAATATGATTTTGAAGTTATTGTGAAGCCTGGTAGGGTTGAATGCTAGTCTAGACCACCTTTCTAGGATTGAAACGGGCAAAGAACCAAGTAATTTGGAGGACAAGTTGCCGGATGTGCAGTTGTTTACGGTACATGTCGTAGATGCTTATTTTATGACATTATTCAATTCTTAAATACAGGGATGGCGCCTGAGGTATATACAACTTAGCAGAGGAAAGAACTAGTAGTTCACGCATCGGATTTTTTGGTCATTGTGGGACATTTGTACAAAATGGGGACAAACGAAATATTGTAGAGATATGTGCTAGAATTTGAGCATGATAGTATTCTTGTTGAAGCTCATGAGGGAGCTGTAGGAAGCCATTATGCAGGGAAAGAAACCACGCATAAGATTTTGCATGAGGATTATGGAGGCCAACATTGCATAAGGATTCAAAGGAATAATGTAAGGCATGCAATGCATGTCAAAGGACTGACAGACTGTTGCATAGAGATGAACTACCACTACATCCTCAGGTATCCTTATAGGCATTTGAGAAGTGGGCGATTGATTTTATTGGGCCAATTCAGCCACCTGGAAAGAAAACAGGCACACACTACATTATCATCACCACAAAATATTTAACCAGATGGGCGGAAGCATAGCTAGTGAAGGATTGTATAGCGACTACTGTAGTAAAATTCTTATTTGAATAAGCCTTAATAGGGTTTGGATGCCCGAAAGTATTAATGATCGTTATGGGAATGCACTTTTTGAATGAAACGATTAGCACGATGACCGATGAATTTCAGGTCTACAATCAGAAGAGCACACCATATCACTCGTAGACAAATGGGACAGTCGAAGCTTTTAAGAAAACTTTGGAGAACGCCTTGACAAAGGGATGTAACATGCAGCTGAATGACTGGGATGTGCATGTACTTGTAGTACTTTGGGCCTATAGGAAAACCTGTAAAAATCTGACAGGGAAAATGCCATTTCAATTGGTCTATGGCATCGAAGCAACAATGCCTATGGAGTACATTGTACATAGTCTACGCATAGAAAATTTAACAAATATGGAAGATCGCGAGGCCTTCGAGGAATGACTCAAGCAAATAATGGAGTTAGAGGAGGACCGATTCCTGGTGGGATTCCACCAACAAGTGTAGAATGAACGCAAAAAAACATGGCATCATCACCATATCAAGCTTCACACTTTCAAGATAAATGATCTTGTGTTGTTATACGATAGCAAGTTCACCAAATTTCCAGGTAAATTCTAGATGAATTGGTTAGGACAATATATTGTCAAGGAAATTACAGAGGGTGGAGCAGTTCAGATTGTGAAGCTGAATGGTGAACCTTGTCTAGGGAAAGTGAATGGGAGCCAACTGAAGCTGTATACGGGGGATCCTACTCCCATGCAATGACGATATGAATGTAGGACAATCTTAGTGCTCTAGGAAGTTTTAAGGGATCACATGACTATAAACTACACTACCCTATTGGGAGGTCAAGGTAGCAAATAGGTTGCACAGAGATTGACAAGGGTACACCAGATGAAGCTGCATTCAGGACACTATGCCATGGAGGAGAGTGCCACATAGCCCATCCCAAAAATGCCCATTAGAGTCACTGTAACTGATTGGACTGAGAAACTCCCGTTAGGAGGAGAGGGTAGGCATAAATTATGCGAAAATATTTGAAAATACGCTGCCAAAGGTGAATTTATGACAAAGTTTTGGAGGGAATGATCGGATTTGAATCCGAAAATCGCTATAAGTATGTTTTGTTGGTCTGCAAAGAAACACTTTTGTTGCCTATGAATTTCTTACGTGCACCGAAAAGAGTGGAAGATTTTGTTCAAGCACCCTGGGCTAGTTCATTATTTTGATACATTGCACCAAGTTTCTTTGGAGAAGATATTTAAGCCTATGAGTTTTGAGGTCGCGGTGTATGAGACCCCATCTTTGGGAGTTGTGGGCGCAGAAGCTACACTAGCAGTACCTACGATGCCAAGGTCACCTGGTTTGCTTCTAAGGCAAAGCAAAAGAATCTGGTCATCAAACCAGTGCGCCACTCATCCCAAAAACATCTATAGGAGGTTCGGTAGAAGGGAAAAATGGATAAGTAAAAGCAACCTTTTGTGCCCTTATATCTAGACGAAGAGGAAATTTGACATGGGATTAAGGAGTTGGATGCCGAGGATGTGGAACCAATCACTATGCTTTCATATTTTTTTTATCTGTTAAGAGGATAGAAGAAGGTTACCAAAGACCCTAATTCCATAAAATTTTCAATTGCTACGCCAGTACTCCGAGCTGAAGTTCCATTTGAGGGTATGCTCTTAGCATGCATTCCAATGTTAAAGATGGAAGACTAGGACCTTACTGAACAAGAGAAATTCCCACATTTAGCAACAAATCAATATATGACCCACATATGCTATGAAGATATAGGGGTCACGAAGTTGGAACCTGTTATAGCCTAAATCTACCTCAAGCTGAGAAAGGTAGGTCTAGAGTAACGTCAAACCATGCTTAACCTGGTAGCTAGCCCTACCAGGTTGGGAGAGGGCTCTCTCCTTGTCAATCTCAATTAGGATATTGGAAATTAGGGCTTGAGATGACTGACATGAATACTAATTTTAGGCTAGGTATATGCTCAAAGGATTTTGATTGATTTTAATGGTTGGTTGCTGGATCAGATGGGGAACACAGCTTTGGGTCTGGGAAATCAACACAGATTTGTAGAGGTCAGAGGTTTCTGTGGGGCGAGGTAGGTAAGTGTTGTAGCACTTTAAAATGAGTGTAATGGCGAGTCTAAATACTGGTGAGGAGTTGGAGAGGGTATGAAATTGTCATGAGTCCTCTTCAAACAATAGAAAACATGTAGAAATAAATAAACCCCAAGGTATAGCATTGAAACACCAATGAATTCCACCTTTAAAATTGATTCATTTAGTTATGCAGAAAGAGAGAGATGATGGCACACATAAACATAAGATCAATTGAAATTACAAATAAGAACACAATGCTAAATTACATTACCACAAGAATCCCACAAAATGCTGCAAAACCTTGGTTTATTTCCATGCCAAACTACAAAAGTGATTTACAAAGTAGCTCAATGCATCCACAAGAGTCCAACCTTTAAAAATGACTGAAAAAACACATGATATAGAACTCCAAAGCACCTGTACTATCCATCAGGGGTTGAATCCATGAGAAGAGGGGTGGTTTCAACCATATCTAAACTAGGAACACAAAAATAGGCAGTGGAATAGCTTGCCTCTAAAACCTAGGAAACTGATTCATTCAACTCTAAACCACCTACAACTGATGTATCTACCTTATAAAGTCAATTTTTATCATTTTTACATCATAGTACATCAATTTGCATCATTTCACTTCATGAATTTGACCATAAGAGAGAAAAATTCAAACTAGAAGAAAACTAGGCAAAAAACAGAGTTTTTGAGCAAAATTGGCACTTTTTCATCCTATGCGTAGCGCTTTTTCAAAGCTGCTTTTGAAGGCCTTCCCCTTACCCAAATTTTCTATAAGATGGCTTTTTGGAAATATCTATCTGTCGACTTTCTAGGACAAGTGGAATTTTTGAATTTGGTGTCCATGTGCCCCTCCAAAATTGCAATCTCCCAAGACTTCTTCATGTGTGGCCAAAAAGTGGTAGAGAGGGCATTTGTTGGGTGTTTTTGGCCCTTTTGGAGGTCCAAAACTTGTCAAAATTTCCTAGTAATTTCTGAGCATACATAAATTTTCATAAGGAATCCAAAAATTTCAAGTTTTCTTCAAATGGAGGTCCCTATCAAAAGCGAGTGCTGGTGGCGCTACGCCCCTGTTGGAAAAGCCTGTGCGTAGCGCCACTGATTCTGTGCGTAGCACCATTCTTAGATCAATTTTTGGAGGCCTTCCCGGTGTCCAAATTGAGTTCACAATAGCTCGTTGGAAATAATATTGAGTCTACTTTCCAACACGACTTTATTTTTTCAATTTGGAGTTTATTTTCCCTATCAAAAGTCAAATCTCCCAAGACTGGTCAAAATGTGCAAAATGAAGCTGCCTAAAGGCAGAGTGCTGTTGCAGTCAACATTTGAAGGTCTTCCTCAACTCCAAATTGAACTCATGATAGCTCATTGAAAATATATTTGTGTCTATTTAACATGTAATGCATCAAGCAAGTCATTTAGCCAACCAAGCTAGGATAAATATTGATTTTCCCAAGGTCAATTCAAAGGTGCATCAATTCTCCTGCAGCAACTGTATTTTTGACATTTCTATAAAACCATGACATCTGTGTTAAAAGTGACGTATTTTTTTCTTCCTTGGCCTATTTTGGACAAAAAACTCTCTCACTTTCTCCAAATTCATCTTCTATTTCTCAGAAACATCATTTGAGTAAAACCTACCCCGATGTGTGGAACAGGGGATTTGTCGAAATGAAGGGAAATGAAGGGGATAAGGGGTTTCTAAATTCTTGAGGAAATTTTGGAAAGTAGGGAGGGATGTTAGGAAATAGGGGAAAGTGAAAGTTCAAACATTGAGTGAGGGGAAGGGGTCAAAAAGGGCTAAACACAGGCCAAGCCTAGAAAATTGTCAAATTGTAGCAAGAAACTAGGGTTTGTGGGAAAATGAGGAATTTGAGGCATAACAGTGATGGGAAGTGTTTAATAAGGTACATTAAGATAGGGGAAGGTGTATGAGCATCAAGATGCAAGCTTTGTTGATGATTTGACCATCCAAGAGAAATTACCTTCAAAATCCTAGGAGAGGGAGATGAGCCTTACCCAAGTACAACTGAAGCACGAACAAGGTGTCAAATTACCCATTAGAACCTAAAATGATGATGATAACTCTTTGAATGATGGTACACTCATCTGAATGGTGACATGGACCGACATTTGGACAACTTTAAAAGAAGTGAAAACAAACCCTAGACCTAATACCTAGAGACCAAATTTTACTTGAAGATTCTCTGAAATGACAAAATTTGACTTTAACACCTTAAAATCATTTTGTAAGAGCATGTTTGATCACTGGAGGAAGGCTGCAAGGAATGACACTAACATAACCAATGAAATGGGTTCACGAAGTTTAGTTGGTGGGGCTTTTACACATGTTACTCATACCTGATTTTCACTGCTCCAATATCAATACAACGTGTGGGCGCCAGTTGCTGAATTTAGTGCATGATGGGTGTTTATGGCTAGGTGAGCCTATCCCCATCATGGATATGTTAATCCATAGGATTATAAAGCTACCATGTAAAGGAGTAGACTCGACAAAGGAGTTTGTGGGCAAGTCCCTACAAAAACAACTTGCAGACCACATAAAGATTGAGTACGAGGTGGTAAAGGGAAAGTGTGAATATTCTATCTGCTCCATAATAGATCACGCGGTAAAGTTTACCACACAAATCCTCGCCTACAAGATAATGCAGAAGTGCCACGTGAGTGAAGTGCCCATGCCGGTCATTTCATTAGCCACGCAGTGTGCAAATGAGGTCCAATATAATTGGGACCAGTATCTCTGTAGAGAATTTTTGGCTAATTGTCATGAGGCGCAAGAGGAGAGCCAACCATTCCACTATGCTTGGCTCTTATTACTAATAGTTTTGGTGGCATGGAGGCTTTTGGAGGATAGTCAGCTCCCTCTACTGAATGAGACCCTCCCAGAAGCAATGAAGTTCACTTCGTTGTGGCAGACAAAAGGTGCAGCATGAAGTACATAATCCAATGTTTTTTGGGTTTTCATGGAGATGGACATCCACATGGTTGTAAACTAGAGGCCAAGGTTATATCCCACATTATTCAAGCAACTAAGGGCCTTCACAGAATTTAAGGTAGAGTTTCACAATGTTTGGATCTGCACGAGGAAGGACCCTCAAGAGTTATGGAAAAAATTGCGTTACTTGCTGGCCGACACGGATATGCAGGAGGTTGTGGGAGGGTGGCCAACAGAGTGGTGCGAGCCTACCCAGTTGGATTTAGGGACAAGAAAAGCAGGATAAAGTTCCTCTGCACAGACCTCTGCTGTGAAAAATAAGAAAGAACAAGAATAGGCAGTCGCACGGGAGAAGGTTTCCCAGCAGAAGAAAAAAGAAGTTGTTGCTAAGGCAGCTGTAGAGGAAGTGTGGGCTGCAAAGGAGCACGACACTAAAGAGCACACTAAGAAGGAAAAACAAGATACCAAAGCAAGCAAAAAATTGATGTCACTGCACACCAATGAGTAGAAGATATCTGCATAGGGCGGTGATGGGGGTGAGGAGTTGTCCACCCCCTTTAAATTCCATAATTGCATATCCAGATGATGCACAGGCCACGAAAAAATTTGGGAAGTTAGCTGCTGTGGTGCATGACACCAAAGATGAGGTTGGACGAGTCATTTTCGAGTTCCAGATGAAGATAGATGAACTCTAGCTCAAGCTTTAACCAACTACACTGCTAGAAGTTTGGGAACAAAGAGGTGCATCTATAAAAGAAGTCATGGGTCAACTAGATGTCGTAGTCCAAGGTTGCGACCAGCTATTCAATCAGGCAATGGGTCTATGGGATACATTGTAAGAGGACCCAAAGTTGCAATAGTTTAACATAGAAATCAAGGAAACACAACAACAATATGATGAAATTAGTACAATTGCACAGACGTTGGTGCCAGTCGAATGCTTCGCGCACCTATAGGAAGGAAAGGAAATTCATACGCAGATCCAGGAGTTACAAAAAAAGAAGTCCCTGCTAAGACACCTGCTTCAGACTTGGATAGAGGACGCCAACCAACTTTCACAGAATATTCATGAGAAGTTGAAGGCCATGCATCAAACCTAGAGGACTACACAACTTGTAGTGGAGGGGCCAACCACAAAGAAACTGGTCCAGTTGGTACAACAAGTAGCAAAACAGAGTATCGCGAAGCTTCAGGCATTGAGCGAACTCCTCCAGAAAGTGGAACAACTAGCTGAGTGACTCGAGGGCGAGTCACGATCTTTGTGTTGGGGGCCTGTTGGAATGGGGTCCCCAGGGGTAGAATTGAAGTAATTTATTCATTTTTTGTAAAGAATTTTTTAAAGAATACAAAGTCTCTGCGAAATGTGGATGCAAAGCACGCAAATAGATAGTTGTCAAAGGGGTCTTAACCCCTTGTTTTAGTGGGTTTTAAGACTCACCCATGAGCTGGGGATCATGGTAATGTATTAGAAAATCTATAAATAGTTGATTCATAGCGAGCCTTATAGATAGATTTTGGTGGATAAGAATAAAGAGATGTATAGATGAATGATGTTGTAAGGGTTTGATAGACAAGAAGGTTTGTTCCTGTCAGTAGCAAAGGGAAGGCTCTGCGGCTAAGTGTGAGGCCTAGAAGAGTCCACAGCTGAGTGCGTGGACCCCTGCAGCTGAGTGCGCAGGGTAGCAGAAGTCTGCACTGTGAAGGATCTATTTAATAAATACTGATTTTGGGTTGGAAATATCTACATTTGTGTTTTATCTGTTTATCTCGTTCTAAATATTGTTTCCATGAAGTAAAGTGTCTTACCTGAGCGAATTGGGTTAATTGAATATGTTTATGCCTAATAATATGATTGAATGATGTACGGTAATTTCTAGATGTAAACTGAGTTAGTTTCGGATAAAGAAGATAGGTCTATGCGACGACAGATCTAGATCCCCAAAACCCTAGAAGACTTGTCTATGCATGCGAAAGTAGCGGTTCTATGCTCTTAGGGTCTAAATAAGGAAAGTGACTGGAGTTGTGAAGGATTAAAGGTACTTAGGGCTGAATTCAGGGTTTAATCTCTGTCGAAAGGTTAGATCTGCATGGAAGCAGATCTAAGGCACTAAAAGACATCACACTAGTCTCTCGATGCAAAAAATTGGTTCTTGCAACCCCCCATATTGCCTCAGGTGAGACTGTTACCTGCGCTACACATGTTTTTGCCGAAATGGCCATGAGTGTAGGGTTTTTTTGGTTGGTGCAACTAACTTCAAACCTGGGTCAAGACCCCTTAAGCCAACAGGAAGCCCTAGTTAGTTTTTTCTTGGTTTGTTCCATGAGATCTCACATTCATACTTGAAATAAGGTGTGAGGGTGATTGGATAAAAGAGAGATTTGGTTCAACCCAATCTATGGTCAGGTGGTACGTGGAAGTCCTTGACTTGGTTGGCATTTTCATATGTTAGTATGAGATATTTTCCTATTGTGATCTATGAGAATTTGCATTGACTATGATGATGATATTATGGTTGATTTTCCATGGTTGCAATGCTAGTGATATAATATTTATATGATGTATTCTATCTATGGTTATTCTCATGATTTGATACGTTATTGAATGGTTGATGAATGCATGGACTAACATGTGCTATTGCAGTAAGCTAGAGAGGGTTTACAGTGTTGTTAGTGATTCTTAGATGAAGACTATCAGTTTATGTTCAGATACACATTCATGAACCATAGTTTACATGTTTTCCATATGTTTGATGAAATGTTTATGATGGATTAGGCATATTTGGGTCAAGTTCTTGCTTGAGTTTTGATTGGTTGGATTTTTCGTCATCTTTGATTACTTTTTGGAAAGTTACGGGCAATTCAAGGTAGTGGTCTAGAGGCTAGCCAAAAAATGTGGCACATATCCTAGAAAAAAAAGGCTTAGAACTAGGGAATATAGGTCATAAATGCATGGAGACAAGCCTGCGAGTGTGGTTATGGGCTTCTAACTAGCTCGATGCAGTGTCAAGGGTGTGGTTGTGGAGTTAGGTCATAGAAAAAGGGTTCCAACTTAGGGATTGATCACTTGGGGTGGTTGTCCAATTCCTGAGTGATCTGTAGTCCCTATGGGATGTTAGTAACCGTTCAGTTTGAAGACCCCACTTCCTTAACTGGAACTTGGAGTTTAGATCATGTCATAGTGACACAGGTCTCGTGTTTATCCTAATGAGCTGGTAAAAGTGGGTAAATGTTGGGAGGAGGCATTACCGAGTGTTATAAGAGTGAGGTTACAACACTGGAGGTAAAAGTAGATAGTCATACAAGTGTGTATGTTTGGCATGTATGTATGATGGTTAATGTTTATTATATGCAATACGGTTACATGGATGCCTATCCTTTTATTGTTGCTGTGGTTACATGCATGATGGATGCTAGTTGATTAGTGTGGTCATATGCACATGAAGTGATTAGTCATGCATGATAGTAACTTGTTGTTATACACATTGCGGTCATATGCATGATGATTATGGTCATTGCAGTTAAGTCCTTGATATTATTATGTATCATGCTAATCTCGGTTGGCCTGTGCAGATGGTTATGGTTATTGTATTCATGTATGAGTTGATATACTTGTTATGCTGTGTCATACTAATATGGATTGAGTTGTGTAAATGTGATAGCCTCCCTTGAGATTCTATTTCTTGGAGCCATAGATTGGGACAAATTCTCTGGAGCCCTTGGTGGGCTAAGTTACTAGTTCCTAGAGCCTTGGACAACTTGGGTAGTGACCCAAACTTAAAAAAGAACACAACAAATCACATATATAACCATAAATATAGATATGGAATAGAAATAACACTTCATTTCATTAATATCAAATACTGAAAATATGCTTACAAACTAGCTCAGGCAATGGTAGCATATCTCTGAGAATATATGTGACATCTACATGCCTGTGAACTATGTTAAAATGAGGCTCAAGGGCAGATTTATTATTGAATAACAAGGGAAAATCTTAAAAAATCAAAACCCTAACCCAGGAGAAGGAACACCAAGATTTTGTTAGGCCCGTTGGTGTTAGTTGTTCAGCTAACTTCTCGGGGTCGTAACCTGGTCATATTATCTCCATTTGGCATATGATACCTTATTATAAATATCACTTTGAGTACTATAGGATTAGAAATAAGCCCTTTCCTTTGGCTATGGGCTTGTTGTAGACCTAAAAAAAACGCTGTTTAGGGGGTCAAAATTGCTCCAGAAGTTTAGGACCCGAAAAACTGCTAAAAATAGTAAATGCTGCAATAAAAAAGGAAACAAATGAAATCTACTAGAAGTCTAGGTGGAATAGGTAGGCGGCCACCAATATCCACATGGATCGGGTAGAGATCGATGTGGTTGATGTTTGTGATTTATGGACCACAGAGGTGGAATCATTGTGGTTGAGGGTTGAGGTGGTTTGACCTCTAGAAGCCCTGGTTGGTTCTGTCTTGGTTTATTCCATTAGATTCCACATTTATGCTTAGAATATAGCGCAAGGGTGATTTGCTGAAAGAAAGATTTGGTTCAACTTAATCTATGGTTGGGTGGTACGTGGAAGTCCCTGACTTGGTTGGAATTTTCATATGTTAATGTGAGATATTTTCCTATTGTGATCTATGAGCATTTGTATTTATTATGATGATGATGTTATTGTTGATTTTCCATGGTTCCTATGCTAGTGATATGGTGGTTATATGTTGGTTATATGATGTATTCTATCTATGATTTCTGTCATGATTTGATAAGTTATTGAATGGTTAATGAATGCATGGACTAAGAGGTGCTATTGCAGTTATCTAGAGAGGGCTTAGAGCCTTCTTGGTGATTCCTAGATGAAGACTACCAGTTTATGTTCAGATATGCATTCATGACATGTAGCTTACATGTTTTCCAAATGTTTGATGAAATGTTTTTTTATGGATTAGGCATATTTGGGTCAAGTTATTGCTTAAATTTTGATTGGTTGGATTTTCATCATCTTTAATTACTTTCTGGAAAATTACTGGCAATTCAGGGCAGTGGTCTAGAGGCTAGCCAAAAAATGTGGCACATATCCCGAAAAAAACATGCTTAGAACTAGGGAATCTAGGTCATAAATACATGGAGACAAGCCTGTGAGCATGGTTATAGGCTTCCAACTAGATGGATGCAGTGTCAAGGGTGTGGTTATGGAACTAGGTCAGAGAAAAAGGGTTCCAACTTAGGGATAGATCACTTGGGGTGGTTGTCCAGTTCCTAAGTGATCTGTAGTCCCTATGGGATGTTAGTAAGTGTTCAGTTAGAAGACCCCACTTCCTTAACTAGAACTTGGAGGTCAGATCATGTCATAGTGACACAGGTCTCATGTTTATCCTAGCGCGCTGGTAAAAGTGGGTAAATGTTGGGAGGAGCCATTACTGAGTGTTATACGAGTGAGGTTACAACACTGGATGTAAAAGTAGATAGTCATACAAGTTTGTATGTTTGGCATGTATATATGATGGTTAATGGTTACTATATGCATTGCGGTTACATGCATGTCTATCATTCTATTGTTGTTGTGGTTACGTGCATGATGGATGCTAGTTTATTAGTGTGGTCAAATGCACATGAAGTGATTAGTCATGCATGATAGTAACTTCTTTTTATATGCATTGCGGTCATATGCATGATGATTATGGTCATTGCAGTTAAGTCCTTGATATTATTATGTATCATGCTAATCTCAGTTGGCCTGTGCAGATGGTTATGGTTATTGTATTCATGTATGAGTTGATATACTTGTTATGTTGTGTCGTACTAATATGGATTGATTTGTGTAGATATGATAACCTCCCTTGAGATTCTATTTCCTGGAGCCATAGATTGGGACAAATTCTCTAGAGCCCTTGGTGGGTTGAGTTACTAGTCCCTAGGCCATTGGCTGGAACAAACACTCTAGAGCCTTGGAAGCTTGTGGGTTGAGTTACTAGTTCCTAGAGCCTTACACAACTTGGGTAGTGACCCAAACTTAAACAAGAACACAAAAAATCACAGATATAACCATAAATACAGAGATGTAAGAGAAATAACACATCATTTCATTGATATCAAATACTGAAAATATGCTTATAAAAAGAATGGAAATAAACTAGCTCGGGCAATGGTAGCTTATCTCTGAGAAGATATGTGGCATCTAAATTCCTGTGAACTGTGTTAAAATGAGACTCAAGGGCATATTTATTATTGAACAACAAGGGAAAACCTTAAAAAACCAAAACCTTAACCCCACGAGAAGGAACACCAAGAGCTTGTGGGGCCCGTTGGTGTTAGTTGGGCAACCAACTTCTCGGGGTCATAACTTGGTAATATTATCTCCGTTTGGTGTATGATACCTTATTGGGAATATCACTCCGAGTGTATAGTATTAGAAATAATCCATTTCCTTTGGCTATGGACTTGTTGCGAACCTCAAAAAAACGTCGTTTAGGGGGTCAAAATTGCTCCAGAAGTTCAGGACCTGAAAATTTGCTAAAAATAGTAAATGCTGCAATTAAAAAGGAAACAAATGAAATCGACTAGAAGTCTAGGTGGAATAGGCGGGTGGCCACCCATATCCACATGGATTAGGTAGAGACCGATTTGGTTGATGTTAGTGATTTATATACCATAGAGGTGGAATCATTATGGTTGAGGGTTGAAGTGGTTTGGCCTCTAGAAGCCCTGGTTGGTTTTGTCTTGGTTTATTCCATGACATCCCACATTCATGCTTGGAATATGGCACAAAGGTGACTGGTTGAAAAAGAGATTTGGTTCAACTTAATCTATGGTTGGGTGGTACGTGGAAGTCCCTGACTTGGTTGGAATTTTCATATGTTAATATGAGATATTTTCCTATTGTGATCTATGAGCATTTGTATTTATTATGATGATGATGTTATCGTTGATTGTCCATGGTTCCTATGCTAGTGATATGCTGATTATATGTTGGTTATATGATGTATATATCTAAGACTTTTGTCATGATCTGATAAGTTATTGAATGGTTGATGAATGCATCGATTAATAGGTGTTATTGCAGTCATATAGAGAGGGCTTAGAGCCTTCTTGGTGATTCTTAGATGAAGACTATCAGTTTATGTTTAGATATGCATTAATGACATGTAGCTTACATGTTTTCCATATTTTTGATGAAATGTTTGTTATGGATTAGGAGTATTCAGGTCAAGTTCTTGCTTGAGTTTTGATTGGTTGGATTTTTCATCACCTTTGATTACATTCTAGAAAGTTGTAGACAATTCTGGGTAGTGGTCTGGAGGCTAGCTGAAAAATGTGGCACATATCCTGGAGCAACATGCTCAGAACTGGGATATTTGGGTCATAACTACAAGGAGACAACCCTTTGAGTGTGGTTATAGGCTTCCAACCAACTAGATGTAGTGTAAAGGCTGCATTTATGGATCTAGGTCAAAAATAAAGGGTTCTAGTTCATGGATTGATCACTTGGGGTGGTTGTCTAGTTCCTGAGTGATATGCAGTCCCTGTGGGATGTCAGTAAGTGTTTAGTTTTAAGACCCCACTTCTTTAACTGGAACTTGGAGGTCATGTCATGTCATAGTGACACATGTCTCATGTTTATCCTGTGAGTTGGTAAAAGTGGGTAAATGTTGGGAGGAGGTGTTACCGAGTGGTATAAGAATGAGGTTACAACATTGGACCTCAAGGTAAAAGTGGATCGTCATACATGTTTGTATGGTTGGCATGTAGGTATGATGGTTAACGGTTATTATATGCATTGTGGTTACATGCATGCCTATCATTTTATTGGTTTTGTGGTTACATGCATGATGGATGCTAGTTGATTAGTGTGGTCATATGCACAAGAAGCAATTAGTCACGCATGATAGTAACTTGTTGTTATATGCATTGCGGTCATATGCATGTTGGTTATGGTCATTGTAGTTAAGTCCTTGATATTATTATGTATCGTGCTAATCTCAGATGGCTTGTGTAGATGGTTATGGTTATTATATTCATGTATGAGTCTATGTACTTGTGATGTTGTGTCCTACTAATCTAGATTGAGTTGTGTAGATGTGATAACCTCCCCTGAGATACACTAAGGTATGGTTTTTATTATGCCTTCTATTTGGTTTATCTAATATGGTATGTGCAGGACAATAGAATATTAGAGATGAAGAGAAGACTTAATAGACAAAATGCACCAATAAGGAAAAGACTCCTACAGAGCAATGCATAGTTAGGAAGATTGGTAAGCATAAGGCATGAAAAGGATGCGAGATGAGGCTAACAATGTAGATAGACGATTATGAAATGGACAAGGTAATTTGGATCTGGGGTCCAATGCGAATGTTCTATCGAAATGGACATGGGAAAGGATGGGGAGACTTGTGCTGTAGTGGTCTTTGATTTAGCTTCGAATGGTGGACCAATAAAAAGTAATCCCCATGGGACGATTGTATGGAGTGATGGTTGATATTGAAGGTGCGAGTGCATTAGCCGACTTCTAAGTTATAGAAATTGTTGATGGCAGTGATCCCTACCCCACGCTCTTGGTAATCGACTAGGCTATTGATATGAATGGGGTCATTAATTTGAAGAAGAGGAAATTACCTTTGAAAAGAAGTCGCTTAGGGTCGTAGTGCCACTAGATCTTGCGGAAGGAGCATGCTATACCGAACTTGTCCACGATTATGTAGAAAGTGACGACAAGCTAGATCAAATATAAAAGATAGCAGTGCGAGACCAGGATTGGATCAATCCAATGGTCGATGGATCGATCACATGGGTCTGGGAGAGTTCATGCACTTCTAGCTCAGATGAGGAATTAGAGCATTAGAAAATCCACTTACATGAAGTATCTACATTCCGATGCAATATGATGATGAAGTCACTGCACTGTGTTTCTTTGGAGGTAATAAAGCTACCTTATTATGATGGTCTGACTAACGTAGATATGTTTTTATATGAATTTGAGTGCGAGGTTCCTAAAGACCACCATTTTCAAGCATTGGAGTTGGCGCTGCACATTACACTTGCACGATGGTGGGGTATGCATAAGGAGAGTTTTATTGGCTGGAGGGATTATAGGCAAATGATGAAGTTACAATTTGGTCATGCTAATACAAGAATGATTGAGAAGTATAGTGGGAAGGAAGATCCGTGTGATCATCTAGGAAAGTGGACTAAGGCGTGGGGGACGAAACCACAACTAAAATGGGTACATATATTTTTCCATACCTTGGATACCATCCCCATGAATTGGTATCTCGAACCAGAGCTCCACCATGACATTGCGGAGTGGGATGTATTGAGAAAAATTTTCTTGTTGACTTTCATCTTCGAGGATTGATTTGCAAGCATCGATGAAGTACTCCAAGAGATTAAAGCAACTATCTTCAGAATGCCAAAGGAGCCTATGGAATGGATCCAACCTGATTGGAGCACCCAACTGCACCACGCATTGGAAGGCTATAATGTGACCCATAAAGAGGAGGAAGAAGACCCGAGGAATATCAATATTCCAAAAACAAAAGGGAATCACAAAATAGAGGACCAGAGGTAGAGAATCCAGACATCTCCACACCTTTGAAAACAAGACAGGTAAACATTGGCACTGAGGAATAACCAAAGTTCGCGAAGATTGGAAATTATTGGGAAGATGCTACAATAGACAAAGTTGTTGAATTACTTCGTGAGTATCAGGATCTCTTCAAGTTCACAATCACCGTGATCTTTGTAGGGTCCACCATCAGCTACATATGATGCTAGGACATACTGGATACTATAGAAAATTAATTAAAGCCTATGCTCAAATTACCGTGCCCATGGAAAAAATTTGATCTTATTTATTTGGCTTACGAGGTTGGCTGGTCGGTAAGGAAGCGGCCAAAAGGAAACTGCTTAGGCTTCTGAGGGACGACCAAGCAAAGCCACTTAGTATAAAAATGAAATTGATTGAACACATAGTTTTGGATTAGGCGGTACAACAGAAGGAAGAACTGCCATCCGGATAGTCGTTCCCACCGCAGCACAGGACACCAGCAAGGGGGAAACCAAAAGAGCCCCGACTGAGACTCGCATAACCAGTGCTCACAGTTTTGGTTGGTCATTCAAGTATTACTAATGGTTGTTTCATATAGCCTAGTTGTTTCTATCCCCGCTTAGTTATATTGCAAATCCCCCGGTGACATATTGATTGAGGCAGGTGCTGCTAAAAGGCAGGTGCAATAAGGAGGTGTTATATTATAGGGGCACTGAAGAAGGATGCAACATTTTTTTGGGATGAGGAATGTCAATGTAGCTTAGATGTGTTGAAAGAAAAAATGGTGACTGCGCCAATCCTGGTATTTCACGATTGGAAGAAAGAATTTCATGTTCATGTGGATGCTTCTTGCATTACGTTTGGTGCAATATTAACATAGGTGGGCGAAGTAAAATTGAACCCTCCTATAGCCTTCACAAGTGTGAAATTATCAATGGCTGAAAAAAATTATTCAACGACAGAGCGCAACGGGCTGGCCATGATCTACGTGCTACAAAAATTAAGGAATTATTTGTTAGGGGGACATTTCAAGATGTATACAAATAATTCTACCTTAAAGTAGCTGGTCAACAAGTCTGTGTTGTGGGGAAAGATTTGCAGGTGGTTGTTACTATTTCAGGAATATGATTGTGAAGTTATTGTGAAGCCTGGTCCGTTGAACGCCAGTCTAGACCACCTGTCGAGGATTGAGATGGTGAAGAACCCATTAATTTGGAGGACAGGTTGTCGGATGTGCAACTCTTTACGATACGTGTCACAGATGACCATTTTTCTCACATTATTCAATTCTTAACTACAGGGATGGCACCCGAAGGATATACATCTCAACAGAGGAAAGAACTAGTAGTTCATGCAGTAGAATTTTTGGTCATTGTGGGACATTTGTACAAAATGGGGGTAGACGAAATATTGCAGAGATATGTGCCAGAACTTGAGCATGATAGTATTCTTGCTAAAGCTCATGGGGGAGCTGAGGGAGGCCATTATGCAAGGAAAGAAACTGCGTAGAAGATTTTATACGCAGGATTATGGTGGCCAACATTGCACAAGGATTCAAAAGCATACTGTAAGGCATGCATTGCATGTCAAAGGATTGGCAGACCATTGCAGAGGGACGAACTACCACTACATCCTCAGGTATCCTTATAGGAATTTCAGAAGTGGGCGATTGATTTTATTGGGCGTGTTGCAGCCACCTGGAAAGAAAACGGGCGGGCTCTACATTATCACCTCCACAAAATATTTAACCATATGGGTGGAAGCACAACCAATGAAGGATTGTAAAATGACTACTGCAAAAAAATTATTATTTGAATATGTCTTAACAAGGTTTGGATGCCTGAAAGTATTAATGAGAGATATGGGAATGCACTTTCTAAATGAAACGATTAGTGCGATGACTGATGAATTTCAGGTCTACCATTAGAAGAGCACACCATATCACCCACAGACAAATGGGACATTCAAAGCTTTTAAAATTATTTTGGGGAACACCTTGACAAAGGTATGTTATGCGCAATGGAATGACTATGATGTGCGCGTACCTGTAGTACTTTGGGCCTATAAGAAAAACTTATGAAAAGATGACAGGGAAAATTCCATTTCGATTGGTCTATGGCATCAAAGCAGTGATGCCTATGGATTACATTGTATATAGTCTACGCATAACAGCTTTAAAAAATACGGAAGATCATGAGGCCTTCAAGGAACGAGTCGTGCAACTAATGGAGTTAGAGGAGGACTGATTCTTGGTGGGATTCCACCAACAAGTGCAGAAGGAACATGAAAAAGCATGGCATGATCACGATATCAAGCTTCAAACTTTCAAGATAAATGATCATGTGTTGTTATACAATAGCAAGTTCACCAAATTTCCGTGTAAATTCCAGATGCATTGGTTAGGAATATATATTGTCAAGGAAATTATAGAGGGTGGAGTAGTTCAGCTTGCGCAGCTGAATGGTGAACCTTTTCGAGGAAAGTGAATGGGAGCCAGTTGAAGCTATAAATGAGGGGTCTTGCCCCTGTGCAATGACTATATGAATGCAGGACAGTCTTAGTGCTCTAGGCAGATGTAAGGGAGTGCAGGATAAAATAGACTGCCCTATTGGGAGGTCAAGGTAGAAAACAGGTTGCACGAAGATTGACAAGGGTGCACCAGATGAAGCTGTGCTTAGGACACTTCACCATGGAGGAGAGTGCCACCCAGCCCATCCCAAAAATAGCCATTGGAGTCACTGTAACTGATTGGATTGAGAAAATCCCGTTAGGAGGAGCGGGTAGGAGGAAATTAAGGCGAAAATATTTGAAAATATTCCACCAAAGGTGCATTTATTACAAAGTTATGGAGGGAACGGTTGGATTTGAATTCAAAAATTGCTATAAGTATGTTCTGTTGGTTTTCAAAGTTGTTGCCTATGAATTTCTTGCATGCACCAAGAAGAGTGGGAGATTTTGTTCAAGCACCTTGGCTAGTTCATTGCGCTGAGTTTCTTTGGAGAATATATCTAAGCCTATGAGTTCTGAGGTTACGGTGTCTGAGGCCCCAGCTTCGGAAGTTGCGGGCGTAGAAGCTACACCAGCAGTACCTACGGCGCCAAGGTCGCCTAAACAATCTACTTCTAAGGCAAAGAAAAAGAATCCGGTCATCGAACCTGTGTGCTACTCACCCTGAAATCATCTACAAGAGGTGCAACAGAAGGGACAAATGGATAAGAAAGAACAACCTTTTGTGCCCTTATATCTAGACGATTTGGAACTCCGATAAGGGATTAAGGAGTTGGATGCTGAGGACGTGGAACCAATCACTATGCTTCCAGCATATTTTCCTCCGTGAAGAGGACAAAAGAAGGTGACCAAATACCCCGATTCCATAAAATTTTCAATTGCTACGCCAGTACTCCTAGCTGAAGTTCCATTTGAGGGTACGCTCTTAGCGCGCATTCCAATGTTAAAGATGGAAGACTGGGACCTCGTTGACAGGAGAAATTCCCACATTTAGCAACAAATCAGTATATAACCCACATATATTATGAAGATATGGGGGTCACGAAGTTGGAACCCGTGAAATGGGTTCACGGAGTTCAATTGGCGAGGCTTTTACACATGCTATTCATACCTCATTTTCACCACTCCAATAGTAATCCAACCTGTGTGCACCAGTTGTTAGATTTAGTGCATGATGGGTGTTTATGGCTAGGTGAGCCTATCCCCATAATGGATATGTTAATCCATAGGGTTACTAAGCTACCATATAATGGAGCGGACCCGACAAAGGAGTTTGTGGGAAAACCCCTAGAAAAACAACTTGCAGACCACATAAAGACTGAGTATGGGGTGGTAAACAGAAAGCGCGAATATTCTATCTACTCCATAACAGATCATGCAGTACAGTTTGCCACACAGATCCTCGTAGACAAGATATTGCAGAAGTTCTGTGTGGATAAAGTGCCCGCACTGGTCATTCGTTAGCCGTGCAATGTGTGAATGAGGTCCAGTATAACTGGGCCTAGTATCTCTGTAGAGAATTTTTGGCTAACTGCCGCAAGGCACAAGAGGAGAGGCAACCGTTCCACTATGCTTGGCTCTTATTACTAATAGTTTTGGTGGCATGGAGGCTTCTAGAGGACAATCAACTCCCTCTGCTGAATGAGACCCTCCCAGAGGCAGCTAAGTTCACTTCGTTGTGGCAGACTAAAGATGCAGCACGAAGTATAGAATCCAAGGTTTTTTTGGGTTTTCATGGAGATGAACATCCACAAGGTTGTAAACCAGAGGCCAAGGTTATCTCCCACCTTATTTGAGTAGCTGAGGGCCTTCGTATAATTTAAGGCAAACTTTGACAATGTTTGGATCTGCGCGAGGAAATACCCTCAAGAGATATGGCTCAAGCTACCTTACTTGGTGGTTGACACGGATGTACAGGAGGTTGTGGGAGGATGTCAAGTAGAGTGTTGCGAGCCTACGCAGTTGGGTTTTGGGACAAGAAAAGCAGGATAAATATCCTTCGTGAAGACCTTTGTTACGAAAAATAAGAAAGAACAAGAACAGGCAGTCGCACGGGAGAAGGTTACCCGCAAAAGAAAAAAATGAGTTGTTTCTAAGGCAGCTATGGAAGAAGCGTGGGCTTGCGAAGGAGTGCACTACTAAAGAGCACACTAAGAAGGAGAGACAAGATACCAAAGCAAGCAACAAATCAATGTTGCCATGCACTGATGAGTAGGAGATATCTTCATAGGGCAGTGATGGGGGTGAGGAGGTGTCCACCCCCTTTAAATTCCAGAATTTCATATCCCAGGCAATTCACAAGCCACGACGAAAGTTAGGAAGTTAACTGCCATGGTGCATGACACCAAAGTTGAGGTTGGGCAAGTCACTTTTGAATTCCAATTCAAGATAGCTGAACTCCAGCTCAAGCTTCAACCAACGACACCACCAGAAGTTCAGGAACAAAGAGATGCATCTATAAAAGAATCCATGGTTCAACTAGATGTTGTAGTCCAAGGTTGCGACCAGCTATTCAATCAGGCAATGGGCCTATGGGATACATTGCAAGAGGACCCGAAGTTGCAACATTTGAACATAGAAATTAGGGAAGCGCAACAACAATATGATGAAATTAGTACAACTGCTCCAACGTTGCTGCCCATCCAACGTTTTGCGCCTACAGGAAGGCAAGGCAATTCAGACGCAAATCCAGGAGTTACAGAAAAAGTAGTCCTTGCTAAGAGACCTGCTTCAGCCTTGGATAGAGGAAGCAAACCAACTTTCATAGAATATTCATGAGAAGTTGAAGCCCATGCAATAGACCCATAGGACTACGCAACTTGCAGTGGAGGGGCCAACCACAGAGAAATTGGTCCAGGAGGTATGACAAGCAATAGAATAGAGTATCGCGGAGCTTCAGGCATTAAGCGAAATCCTCGAGAAAGTGGAACAACCAGCTGAGTGACTCGAGGGTGAGTCATGATCTTTGTGTTGGGGGCTTATTGGGATGGGGTGCTCAGGGGTAGAATTGAAGTAATTTATTCATTTTTTGTAAAGAATTTTGTAAATAATGTAAAGTCTCCATGAAATGTGGATGCAGAGCGCGGAAATAGATAGGAGTCAAAGAGGTCTTAACCCCTTGTTTTGGTCGGTTTTAAGACTCACCCATGAGTCGGGGGCCATGGTAATGTATTAGAAAGCTATAAATAATTGAGTCATAGCAAGTCTTAGAGATAGATTTTGGTGGATAAGAATAAAGAGATGAATGAATGAATGATGTTGTAAGGGTTTGATAGACAAGAAGGTTTGTTCTTGTCAGTAGCGAAGGAAAGGCTCCGCGACTGAGTACATGGAGGCCGAGAAGAGTCCACAACTTAGTGAGTGGACCCCTACAGCTAAGTGCACAGGGTAGCAGAAGTCTACAATATGAAGGATATATTTAATAAATACTGATTTTGGGTTGGAAATATCTACATCTGTGTTTTATCTGTTTACCTGTTTATCTCATTCTGAATACTGTTTCCTTGAAGTAAAGTGTCTAACCTGCGCGAATTGGGTTAATTGAATATGTTTATACTTAATAAGATGATTGAATGCTGTATGTGAATTTCTAGATCTAAACTGAGTTAGTTTTGGATAAAGAAGATATGTCTGTGCGATGACAGATCTAGATCCCAAAAATCCTAGAAGACCTGTCTATGCGTGCGAAAGTAGCGGTTCTATGCTCTTAGGCTCTGAATAAGAAAAGTGATTGGAGTCGTGAAGAATTAAAGGTACTTAGGGCTGAATTGAGGGTTTAAGCTTTGTCAGAAGGTTAGATCTACGCGGAAGTAGATCTAAGGCACTGAAATACATCACACTAGTCTTTGGATGCAGAAAATTGGTTCTTGCATCCCCCCATACTGCTGCGGGTGGGATTGCAACCTGCGCTACACAGGTTGTTGCCGAAAGGGCTAGCAGTGTAGGGTTTTGTTGGTTGGCGTAGCTAACTCCAAACCTAGATCAGAACCCTTAAGCCAACATGAAGCCTTGGTTGGTTTTGTCTTGGTTTATTCCATGACCCACATTCATACTTGGAATATGGTGGGAGGGTGATTGGCTGAAAGAGAGATTTCGTTCAACCCAATCTATGGTCAGGTGGTACATGGAAGTCCTTGACTTGGTTGGCGTTTTCATATGTTAATATGAGATATTTTCCTGTTGTGATCTATGAGAATTTTCATTGACTATGACGACGATATTATGGTTGATTTTCCATGTTTCCTATGCTAATGATATAATAGTCATATGATGAATTCTATCTATGGCTATTCTCATGATTTGATAACTTATTGAATGGTTGATGAATGCATGGACTAACAGGTGCTATTGCAGTTAGCTAGAGAGGATTTAGAGCCTTGTTAGTAATTCTTAGATGAAGACTATCAATTTATGTTTAGATACGCATTCATTACCTGTAGTTTACATGCTTTCCATATGTTTGATGCCATGTTTTTTATGTATTAGGCATATTTGGGTCAAGTTCTTGCTTGAGTTTTGATTGGTTGGATTTTTCATCATCTTTGATTACTTTCTGGAAAGTTATGGGCAATTCAGGGAAGTGGTCTAGAGGCTAGCCAAAAAATGTGGCACATGTCCCGGAAAAACATGCTTAGAACTAGGGAATCTAGGTCATAACTGCATGGAGACAAGCCCTTGAGTGTGGTTATAGGACTCCAACCAGCTGGATGCAGTGTCAAGGGTACGGTTATGGAGCTAGGTCAGAGAAAAAGGGTTCCAACTCAGGGATTGATCACTTGGGGTGGTTTTCCAATTCCTGAGTGATCTGTAGTCCATATGGGATGTTAGTAAGTGTTCAGTTTGAAGACCCCACTTCCTTAACTAGGACTTCGAGGTTAGATCATGTCATAGTGACACAGGTCTCATGTTTATCCTAGCGCACTGGTAAAAGTGGGTAAATGTTGGGAGGAGCCATTACTAAGTGTTATAAGAGTGAGGTTACAACACTGGATGTAAAAGTAGATAGTCATACAAGTTTGTATGTTTGAAATGTATGTATGATGGTTAATGGTTACTATATGCATTGCGGTTACATAAATAACACTTCATTTCATTAATATCAAGTACTAAAAATATGCTTACAAACAGAATGAAAATAAACTAGCTCGGGTGATGGTAGCTTATCTCTAAGAAGATATGTGGTGTCTACATTCCTGTGAACAATGTTACAATGAGGCTCAAGTTCCTATTTATTATTGAACAACAAAGGAAAACCTTAAAAAACCAAATCCCTGACCCCAAGAGAAGGAACACCAAGAGTTTGTAGGGCCCGTTAAGGTTAGTTAGGTAGCCAACTTCTCGGGGTCGTAACTTGGTCATATTATCTCTGTTTGGCGTATGATACCTTATTGGAAAGACCACTCCAAGTACTATAGGATTAGAAATAATCCCTTTCCTTTGGCTATGGGTTTGTTGTGGACCTCAAAAAAACGTCGTTTGAGGGGTCAATATTGCTCAAGAAGTTCACGACCCAAAAAACTACTAAAAATAGTAAATGCTACAATAATCAAGGAAACAAATGAAATCGACTAGAAGTCTATGTGGAATAGGGGGGTGGCCGCCAATATCCACATGGATTAGGTAGAGACTGATCTGGTTGATGTTAGTGATTTATGGACCATAGAGGTGGAATCATTGTGGTTGAGGGTTGAGGTGGTTTGGCCTCTAGAAGCACTGGTTGGTTTTGTCTTGGTTTATTCCATGAGATCCCACATTCATGCTTGGAATATGGTGCTAGGGTGATTGGCTGAAAGAGAGATTTAGTTCAACTTAATCTATGGTTGGGTGGTACGTGGAAGTCCTTGAATTGGTTGGAATTTTCATATCTTAATATGAGATATTTTACTATTGTGATCTATGATCATTTGTATTTATTATGATGATGATGTTATTGCTGATTTGCCATGGTTCCTATGCTAGTGATATACTGATTATATGTTGGTTATATGATGTATTCCATCTATGAATTCTGTCATGATTTGATAAGTTATTGAATGTTTGATGAATGCATGGACTAACAAGTGATATTGCAGTTATCTAGAGAGGGCTTAGAGCCTTCTTGGTGATTCTTAGATGAACACTATCAGTTTATGTTCAAATATGCATTCATGACATGTAGCTTACATGGTTTCCATACGATTGATGAAATGTTTGTTATGGATTATGCATTTTCAGGTTAAGTTCTTGCTTGAGTTTTGATTGGTTGGATTTTTCATCACCTTTGATTACATTCTAGAAAGTTACAGGAAATTCTAGGTGGTGGTTTGGAGGCTAGCTGAAAAATGTGGCACATATCCTCAAACAACATGCTCAGAACTAGGGAATTTGGGGCATAACTGCAAGAAGAAAATCTTGTGAGTGTGGTTATAGGCTTCCAACCAACTGGATGTAGTGTCAAGGGTACATTTATGGATCTAGGTCAGAAAAAAAGGGTTCCAGCTCATGGATTGATCACTTGGGGTGGTTCTCCAATTCCTGAGTGATATGTAGTCCTCGTGGGATGTTAGTAAGTGTTTAGTTTGAGGACCCCACTTCCTTAACTAGAACTTGGAGGTCAGATCATTTCATAGTGACACAGGTCTCATGTTTATCCTAGCGAGTTGGTAAAAGTGGGTAAATGTTGGGAGGAGGCGTTACCGAGTGGTATAAGAACGAGGTTACAACACTAGACCTCAAAGTAAAAAAAGATCGTCATACATGTTTGTATGGTTGGCATGTAGGTATGATGGTTAATGGTTATTATATGCATTTTGGTTACATGCATGCCTATCATTCTATTGTTGTTGTGGTTACATGCATGATGGATGCTAGTTGATTAGTGTAGTCATATGCACATGAAGTGATTAGTAATGCATGATAGTAACTTGCTGTTATATGTATTGTGGTCATATGCATGCTAGTTATGGTCATTGTAGTTAAGTCCTTGATATTATTATGTATCATGCTAATCTCAGTTGGCCTGTGTAGATGGTTATGGTTATTATATTCATGTATGAGTCTATGTTCTTGTGATGTTGTGTTCTGGTAATCTAGATTGAGTTGTGTAGATGTGATAACCTCCCCTAAGATACACTAAGGTATGGTTTTTATTATTCTTTCTATTTGGTTTATCTAACATGGTATGTGAAGGACAATAGAAGATCAGAGACGAAGAGAAGAGTAGTGGACTACAATTCACATCACTGATCCGGATTTAAACAGGAACACAACAAATTACAGAGATAACCATATACACAAATATGCAGCGGAAATAATACTTCATTTCATTAATGGAAAATACTGAAATATGCTTACAATCAGAAATGGAAATAACTAGCTAGGGCGATGGTAGCTTATCTCTGAGAAGAGATGTGTTGGCTACATGCCTCTGACTGACTTACAATGAGGCTCAAAGGCCTATTTATTGTTGAGAAACAATGAAAAACCCTTAACATTCCAAAACCTAACCCTAGGAGATGAAACGCCAAACTGTGGGCCCCGTTTGGGGATAAGTTGGTACATCAACTTCCCGGGGTCGTAACTTTAGCATATGATCTCCGTTTGACGCGTACAATAGCTCATTAGAAAGATCTATTCGAGCACTATCATTGTTGGAACGGCAACACGTTCCATGGACCCGTGTTACCCTTGGAATCCCAAAAAACGTCGTTTAGGGCCTCAAAACGGCTCCGGAAGTTCAGGACCCGAAAAACTGCTAAAAATAGTAAGTTGTGCTACAATTAAGGAAACTGAAAATGCTGAGAAGACAATGGTGGGGGTCCAGGTGGACTTGGCAGGTGGCCACCAATATCCACCTGGATCATTCCTCCCCCCTTAGGAAGCAATGGTCCCCATTGCGTTGAGCTCCCCCATGAGATGAGGAAACTTCTGCTAAACCTGTTCCCTGGTGAACCACTTGCCCTGCTGAAGGAGTTGGCCTGCTTTGACAACTCGGTACAGTTGGATATTCTGTTGGCGGGGGTTCTTGATCTGTGTGTCCATGATCCGATCAGTTGCAGCTTGTTCCATGCAATCTGGATTTAATTCTGTGGGTTGGAGCTGTTCTGCAATGTCGGATGTGTCTAGTAATGGTGGAAAGTATGGCCGCAGGCGGTCTACATTGAACACTGGGTGCAGGCCAAGGAATGGGGGAATGCTGAGCTCAAATGCATTGTCTCCCATAGCCTTAGTAATGGTGTAAGGACCATATCGGAGTGGTCTTAATTTCCGATAGGCTCCAGTAAGGCGTTCCTTTTGCAAATGCAACCAGACTTTGTCGCCCACCTGAAAATTGTGTGGCACCCGATGTTGATCATGTCGCTGCTTGTACTTGGCATTTGATTTCTCAAGAATGTCATGGACCTGCTGGCGAATATGTTGGATGCGCTCAATGAAGCTGGTGGCCTTATCTGTTTCGGACTGGACATGAGCTGAATTCATGTGAGTAGCTGCAAGTGGCATGGCCACATCAATGGGGCATAGTGGCTGGAATCCCAAACCCACCTGAAAAGGGCTATTGCCAGTGGAGCTGTGAAGAGCTCGGTTGTAGCTGTGCTGAACATAGGGGAGGCTCTCGTCCCATGTGCGTGGATGCTTTGAGTTATACATGCGCAGAATGTGCACAATCATCCTATTGACAACCTCTGTCTGGCCATCAGTTTGAGGATGGAAAGCTGTGGACTTCGTGAGTTTGGTGTCCAGCATTGACCAGAGACTGGACCAAAATGTGCTGAGAAACCGACTGTCCCGATCTGAGATGATAGACTGTGGGATCCCAAAGTGCACCAACACTCGTTCGAAGAAGAGTTTAGCAGTGGCTTCTGCTGTGATATTCTTCTTGCAGGCCATCATAATGGCCATCTTTGAGAACCGGTCGACGACCACACAAACACAGTCATTTCCATGCTTAGTGGAAGGAAGGCCTGACATGTAATCCATGGAGATGGATTCCCAAGGTCGGCTGGGGGTAGGCAA
>APFE031618588.1:822-46310 GCA_000404065.3 Pinus taeda | reverse complement strand
GCGTATCGTCAGGAAAACAAATTTCCTGGTTTTGGAAATGATCTTACTGCATTGTTTTGCAGTAATCAAAGAGATGGCGGCAGGTGGTGCTACCTCTGGTATCCTGAAAAACTTATTTCCCAATGTAATAATAACAGCACGGGGCCTTGATTCATACACAGCATGCCGCTTCCACAAATATGGTTGTCCTAGTAATACATCACAAACTTCAAGGGGAGCAATGTCACACAATACCTCATCCGTGAAGGGCTTGATGTTGTACGGAAGGCGACATTGCCGGCTCACGCGAAGATCTCGTCCTTGGTGAAGCCACCCAATGGTGTATGGTTGTGGATGTGCTGTGGTCGGTAAGCCCAACCGCTTCACGACCTCGGACGAGATGAGGTTCTTTTGACTCCCGCTATCAACAATGAACTGTATCGGGGAGCCCTTTACCCACATCTGGGAGTGGAAGAGACGCTCCTCCTCCTCTGGATCTTCGGGTTCATTTTTTCTGGATCTTTGCGGTGGCAACAGTGGGCGCTGGGGGTCCGCATCAAGATTGATCTGCTTCCCTTTTTCATACCCCTTATCGGGTTTGGACTTAGAGTCGGAACATGCATCTGATTCTGAAAACTTTAGCTCAGCCACCAGTGACTGCTTGGCCCGACACTCACTTGTGTTGTGAGTGGAGCTCTTATGGAACTCGCACCATTTTCCAGTGTCCTTTCTCGGCTTTGCGGCGCTGTTCTTTGATTGCAGCTTTGGCTGGTTGTCTTGGGCTGTCCCGCCTTGGCTTTGTCCTTTGTTCTGTGGTTTAGGGGCACCTTTCCCCTGCTTTGGATTCGCAGATCCAAATTCTCGCTTCTTTTGTTTAAACTTCTGCTCGACCTTGACGGCATACCGGTACGCTGCACCGAGCGAGGTGATGTTTAGGAATTGCATTTCTTCCTGGATGTACTTGTGCAGGCAGCCACGGTATTTGAGTATCAAATGTTGCTCCGAATCCTTGATACCCAACTTTGTGCGAAGAGTATGGAAAAGATTGGTGAGCTCCGGCACGTCTTGGTCCCTTCCCTGCCGCAGCGTGGTCCACTTTATGTATTCATCCTCATAGCTCCCGACAGGGTAGTACTGCTTCTTGATGGCATCCTGGAATGAATCCCAGGTGGGTGTGGCTGAAAATAGTGAGCCAGTAATTTCATCCTTCTGCGCGCAGTAGGTTTCCCACCAGTCCTTGACATGGGGGGCTGCTTTGAGGAGAGCAAAAACAATCTTTTCCCGGCTCGAAAATTCATGAACAGAAAAATAACCCTCTAGCAGATTTAACCATTTATCTACGGCGTCTGCATTTATCTGACCCTCGAATATGGGGATTTCAAAATTAACTTGTACCTTAAAGGGTGTGGCGTTTCCAGAGTAGCTGCTGGAAGCCGATGCGTTGCTTCTGGGTAGCCGCTGAAGGATCTAGGCAAAGCTGTCCATCATCGCATTCCGTTGTCGCTCGAGGGCTTCTTCGAGAAAGATTTTGATGGGATCTCCTGCCCCCTCATCTTTCTTCTCGTTCGCCATGGGAGGCCATTGGGATTTGCGAGGCTGGTCTTGCAAAGGTTCAACCAGTTCAAGCCCTAACTCCTTATATCCCGACCTTGTTGGAGACATGCAAAGAAAAACAGAGAAAAAGCAGACTGCTCTGATACCACTGATCTGGATTTAAACAGGAACGCAACAAATTACAGAGATAACCATATACACAAAGATGTAGCAGAAATAATACTTCATTTCATTAATGGAAAATACTGAAACATACTTACAATCAGAAATGGAAACAAACTAGCTAGGGCGATGGTAGCTTATCTCTGAGAAGAGATGTGATGGCTACATGCCTCTGAACTGTGTTACAATGAGGCTCGAAGGCCTATTTATTGTTGACAAATAATGAAAAACCCTTAACATTCCAAAACCTAACCCTAGGAGATGAAACGCCAAACTGTGGGCCCCGTTTGGGGGTAAGTTGGTACATCAACTTCCTGGGGTCGTAACTTTAGCATATGATCTCCGTTTGACGCTTACAATAGCTCATTAGAAAGATCTATTCGAGCACTATCATTGTTGGAACGGCAACACTAGTCCATCCATGGACCCGTGTTGCCCCCGGATTCCCAAAAAACGTCGTTTAGGGCCTCAAAACGGCTCCGGAAGTTCAGGACCCGAAAAACTGCTAAAAATAGTAAGTTGTGCTACAATTAAGGAAACTGAAAATGCTGAGAAAGACAATGATGGGGGTCCAGGTGGACTTGGCAGGTGGCCACCAATATCCACTTGGATCAATCACTCTCCTTACAAGCCTAATGTGAATTTAGTGGAATGGGAAAGGTTAGTTGAGCAACAAGGAGATGAGTACTCTCCTAATATAGAAGATACATTAAGAAGTTTGAAGGTAGAGATTAGAAGTTGTAAGGAAGATAATAGTAGGTTGGTTGAGGCACAAGAAAGACTTTCCAAAGCTCGGGAAAAGCAAGCAGAGGTTAATGCAATGATCCTTCATAACCTTTCATATTTTAAGAAGCAGGCATAACTGAGGATCAATCATGGACAAGAGGAAAAGACTAATGGGGCATATGCTAACAAGTCTCGATAATATATAGGTTGGATAAACATGATATAGTCAAAGGTGGTAGCTCTTTGGATATAGTTGATAAGCGGGCTAGCACTCATGGATTTATTCTAGTTATGATTCTGAGAGACATCATCGTCATTACCACTAGCATCGTTATAGGAGGAGTGAGAAGTAGTATTTTCTAGAGGATTTCTATGAGATGAAGATGGGTTCCATGATAGATGATGAATACTGTTGGGACTCAGAAATGTCATATTTTCATCCACCTTTTTCTTCACTATTCCTTACATTTCATCATCCCAACCTTTTATCATATCATTTTCATAAATACATTTGAGTTTCACCTTCTTATTTTCCATTTTATTCATTTTTGTATTACAAGTGAATTTATGATTAAATATTAGAAAATATACATATTTTATTATATATCTCAAGAATATGTGAGTTTTGTGATGTGTAGGAAATATGTGAAGAATTAATTCCAAGGGACTTCTCAAATATCTCCTCCACCATATTAAGGAGATAATTATGCAAGCCTATTCCTAAGGAGAAGATCATGGAGGATTTGGTTGGCATATCTTATCCAAGATATGTGAGAGATGTGTGGAGGATTCAAAGGGGTCATATTTTGTAATAATGGGAAAGTATTTGAGAATGCTTGAGAGAGTATTGGATATGTAATTATCTTATCCAAGATATGTGAGAGATGTGTGGAGTATTCAAAGGGATCATATTTTGTAATAATGGGAAAGTAGTTGAGAGTGCTTGAGAGAATATTGGATATGTAATTATGAGATGGTTATCTTCCTCATGTATATAAGAGAGTGCTCTCTCTTCATTTTAATAATAATAAAGAATGGAGATTAGCTTTAAGAGATAGTTTTGTAATCAGGAGAAGGGGATTGTTAGCTTTGATTCATATTCTTTTATTGTTACACTTTCATGATTTGTTATTTGGTTCTTGTAATATAATTTAAGATAGCTTTATTGTTGTGAGCTCACATATGTTGTTTTCCATTCAAATTCTTCACATGTTGTATTGCTTTTCCCTTATGCAATTTCCTGCTTTCCTAGTTAGTGTTTCAATGCCTTCCTAGATTAATTTGATTTCAGTAATTTAGATTAAATTAGTTCCACTTCGGTCCTGCATATATAGTGCATGTGCCTCGTAAGTCTACGAACCTCAGATTGACAAATTAAATAGTTGGGAAAGTACTACAATAGAATTAAACGATAATATTTTCACCCAATAAGTACATTATCAGATTCCTAAAGTTATTGAGTATGTATCTTATCTCAAGGATGAGAAAGAAACGATCCAAAGGTTCCTAATTGGACTACCATTGTCATTCAAAGATTGGATCAAGTTTAATGAGCCTCATTCATTGGAAAGCCATCAGAAAATTGAAGCATTGTTATGAGTAGTCAAAGTGTAAGCCTAACTTCAAGCATCACTAGAAGGGTGCAGGTAACAATGAAAATATGGAACCTCATAAGAAGTTCAATGCAACTGAGAGAGGACATGGGTCTCAGCCTCTAGAGTAGAAAAATATAAGTAATGATGAAGGACCATTACAGTGTTGAACCTGTGGTGGAGATCATTGTAGGAAGGATTTCTCTTTGTATTAGAGTGGTGCAATGGATGTGTGGTAGACCTTAGATTTTTAGTGCACAGGAGGCGCGAACAATTAGGGATGTAGGTTAGAGAATTCCCTAAATTGTGCAGCAATGGATAACAGTTAGGCATGTCTCTAGGCATCCATCATTGAGGTGGAATTGGAGCCAGGGATAGAATTCCAAGAAGAGCCTCAATGCATTTCGTAGTGGAATAAGCTCATGCTACGAAGTCGAGTAATAGAGAAAGCTAAAGTGTGTGGAATCAATTTGGGTCGAGGAAGCTACATGGTAGATGATTGATCAAATGTAGGTATAACAATTGCTTTCCAGCCACAACTAGATTCATCAAGGGAATTGGAATCCGTTGAGAGATGATATGTGCAAGTTTTCAGATGCAAGACAACATGCTATCTATATTAGGTAAGGAAGCTGGTGTATTGTTAAATTAATTTATGTACTAAAATTTATGTGTTTATGGTAGTATGATGTAGGGAATTGCATGGCAACAAGACTACATCAAATATTGAAGAAGGCTCAGGTTGATCTTTCCCTTGGAAGCACTGGGAACCATGGGGGTTGAGTCATGGTGTTTGTTGAGAGTTTGTGCTTTTGGTATTTTTTGATTTGTTTGTGCTTGATTTGCAGTTTTGATTATGTCTGTGCATGACCATGCCACATTATTTGTGGGTTATATTGTGTTGGTTATATTTATTTCCTTCTTTTTCTTTCCTTTTATGTTTTGAGGGTCTTCGGAATTGGTTGGGGAAAGTGGAAAGTTAATGGAGCTCGGGGAGAGATGAAAACCCAACAGGTAATTTAAGACCCAAATGAAGCTTGATGCATGAATAAAGGGCAACTGAAGGTAAGAATATTATAATCAATTGGACTGGTTAGGTCCATTGGGGTAAATGGATGGTGGTAGGGAAGTCATACGAAAGATAACTAGGAAAGGTAAGGTGAATTGATTTGAGGCATCAGATGCCTTGGCTATGTTGGGAACTGTTGTTATCAATGTTGTGCATGCGTTTCATAGATAAGGGGAGTTCTCTTAACATTGGCCTTATGAATACTAGTAATTGTGTTGTGATCATGATTATGCTAATGTATATATGTGTGTGTGTGCGCCATTGTCTAACATGGTCGTTAGGGACCATCCTTGCGAAAGAATGATTGTTTTATGTAGGTGAATGGCATGAAAAGGTTATAGGATTTATAAGGAACCAAATGGGAAGAGTAGCCTTGAAGGATCTCTTAGGTTAGTGTCATGTGGATATGAATTTGATATTATGTGCTTATATTATGCCTATGGTTATGTTATGGACAAACAATTCTAAATAATACATCAGTGGAATGAAAGCAGTGTGATTTCAGACATGCTAGGACAAGCATAGATAATGGAAAAAACCATAAACACAGGACTTGGGTTGTGGATGCACACAGTAAGGCATGGGAAAGACACTAGAGGCAAGGTTGCTTGGTAGAGACGGTACAATCTCTAGATGTGTTATATTGTTGTTGTGTACATGTTGTGTGGTGTACATGTGGTATTGTGTATTTGTTTTATCGTGACATGTGCATTCATTATATTGTGTGTACATATGTGTTGTGTTGTACACTGGGTGTTGTGTTGTACATCGGGTGTAGGTGTATGTGTGGTGTTGTACACTGGGTGTAAGTGTATGTGTTGTGTTGTAGTATGTGTATGTATATGTATTATGTTACACATCATTTGTGGGTGTATGTGTTGTGATGTGCACTGTATGTATGTGTACAGGTTGGGGATTGGTTCTCTAGATCCCTAAAGGCTGTGCGTTGAAGCCCTGTAATAGCTTCTCTCCCCTAGAAGTTGTGGGTTGATTTATTATTCCTGAGGCTTGAGGGTTGGTGCAAACACTCTGGAGCTCTGAAACAACTTGGGTTCCCTAGAGGCCGTGGTTGGAGTTATTAGTCCTACATTGGCCATAAATATGATTTTTGTAAGCAAGATGGACGATGCAGGAGTAAAAATAGTGTTCGAGAAAGATAACTACAAGATGGTTCGGGGATCACTAGTATTGATGTAGGAAGTTTGGATTGGAACTCTGTAAAAGCTTATGGGTAGTACTTTTATTGATGGGTGCAGTAGTTCTATGGTTCCTGAAAGTGGAGCAGAAAATCTAGTGGTCTCTTGAGAAAAGACCATGCTATGGCATCAAAGGCTTGGAAATATTCGACAGAAGGTCCTTCGAATACTTCATGGTAATTGTATGGTAGAAGGTATGCCTAATTTCTCTATGGATTTAGACATCTGTGAACATTGTGTATATGGGAAGCATAATTGGGTGAGTTTCCCCTCTAGTGCTAAGAGGGTGAAAGGGATATTAGAGCTTGTGCATAATGATGTGTTTGGACCTATGTCAGTTCCATCACTTGGTAAGTTTGTGTACTATATATCATTTATAGATGACTTCTCAAGGAATACATGGATATATTTCCTCAAGAAGAAATTCAAATTCTTTAACAGGTTTAAAGAATTTAAGGCTCTGGTGGAAAACGAGACATAGAAGAAGATAAAGGAGCTAAGGAAAGATAATGGTGGAGAGTCCTACAAGAAGGAATTTGAAGAGTTCTGTAAGAAGTGTGGTATAGAACATCAAAAGACTACTCCATAAAAACTTCAACAAAATGGAGTTGCAGAAAGAATGAATAGGACGTTGATGGAAAAGGCAAGAAGCATGCTCAATGGTGTTGGGTTAGGATAAGAATTCTGGGCAGAGGCAGTGGAGACTGCACGTTACTTGGCTAATAGATCACCTTCATAAGCGTTGGAGGATACGTCTCAAAATGAGGTATTGACTAGTAAGAAACCCTCTCTTTCACATCTGAGGGTATCTGGTTATGATGCATATGCACATGTTTCAAAGGAGAACATAACCAAGTTGGATAGTAAATCTAAAAGGGGAATATTTATTAGGCATAAGGATTGTTTAAAAGGTTATAAGCTTTGGAACCCAGAAAAAAGGAGGGTTGTGTATAATCGAGATGTGGTGTTTATAGAGGTGAAATATGTTATTAAACATGAAGTTTGACCAAAGGAACCTAATAAGATAGAGTTTGAGGTAAAGGATGAAGAATCAGATTCTACAACATAACAGGAATCAGAACATGAAGAGCCAAAAACTCCAGCTGTGATAAGATTAGTTAAAGAAAGAAGGAAAACAGAAAGGTATAACCCATTTTTTTTTTATGTTCGAATTTTCTCTATCTATTACTGATGATGATTCTATAACTGTCAGGGAGGCAGTAGATTTAAAGTATGACAAACAATGGAAAGAGGCTATGGTTGATGAAATGGAATCTTTAGAAAAAAATGAGGCTTGGGATCTAGTGGAGTTGCCAGCTGGAAGGAAACCCATTGGAAGAAAATGGGTGTTTAAGAAGAAGATGAATGTAGAAGGAAAGGTGGAGAAATAAAAATCTTGGTTAGTAGCAAAAGGTTATTCCCAGGTGTTGAGAATTGATTTTGGTGATATTTTTTCTCTTGTTTCCAAGGTAGCTTCTATTAGATTACTTTTATTTGTTGTTGTTGCTTTTGATTTTGAGGTAGAAGAAGACAACATTCCTTCACGGGGATTTGGAAGAAGAGATATACATGAAGCAACGTGAAGGATTTGTGGTGAAGGGAAAGAAAGAATAGTATCGAGGTTAAAAAAGTATCTATATGGGTTAAAATTGTCACCAAGGATGTGGTATCAGAAATTTGATACATTTATATGGGGACTTGGCTTCACCAGAAGCAAAACAGATCACTGTGTGTATTTTAAATTAACTGGTGATCGTGTTATTTATCTCGTCTTGTATGTGGATGATATGTTGCTGATTGGAAATGACAAAGAAATTATCCAGGATTTGAAGACCCAATTGTCCTCCAAATTTGACATGAAGGATTTTGATGTTATAAACTATATTTTGGGCGTGTAAATTAAATGAGATCAGGAAAAGAGGAAGCTTTGGTTAAGCTAAAGGACATATGTTGAGACAATATTGCAGAGGTTTAATATGTAGGATAGTAAACATGTGAAGGTTCCTATTCTTGTAGGTGTAAAATTATCTTTTGAACAGTGTCCCAAGACACAAGAAGACAAAGAGGACATGCCTCGTGTTCGATACTCAAGTGTATTAGGTTGATGTATGCAATGGTATGTACTAGACTAGACATTACACATGCAATGGGAGTATTGAGCATGTTTATGCCAAAGCCAGGGAAGGAGCATTGGACAACAGTGAAGCAAGTTTTCGGGTATTTGTGTGGCACTAGTGATTATGGTCTGTGCTACCAGGGAAGAATAGGAATGGATTAAGTTTTAGACATTCATGGCTTTATTGATGCATACTAGGCTGGAGATCTAGATTAGCGAAGATCTACAAGTGGTTATGTGTTTAACCTATTTGTAGGAGAATTTAGTTGGATGAGCAAAAGACAGTCTATAGTGGCTCTTTCAACCATATAGGCTAAATACATGACAACAACTCATGCAAGCAAGGAAGAAATTTGGTTGTAGAGGTTGTGTTCAAGTTTGGGGTTGGTACAATGAGCTATAAGGATAGTCTGTGATAGCTAAAGTGCAATTTTCCTACAAAATAACCCTGCTTATCATTCAAAGACAAAGCACATTGATGTTCAGTATCACTTTGTGAGGGATACGGTTGAGGAGAAAAAGGTGTTACTGGAAAATGTGGACCCTTTGAATAGTGCTACAGATGCATTAGCGAAGTTCGTGACCACTGAGAAATTTTCTTGGTGTAAAGAAACAATGGGCATTGTAGGGCTGGACCAATGACTAAGCTCTCCTGTGACCCCTATGTGGAAGGAAAAACAACAAGTGGAAGAATATTTGGTGTGTGTTATATTCTTTCCATGACTAGTCGCATGCGTGGGGGGGGGGGGGTCACAGCGGGGTTCAAGGGGGAAAACCCCCCTATATGGGGTCTGGGGCAACACCTTGGGAATTTTTTTTTGGACCCTACAGTAGGTGGGCAGACCTACCTATGGTTTTATGCATGACTTTTGCACATGGTTTTGGGCATGGTGGGTTTCTGCCCATGGTATTTTGTAGATCTATTCAAGGGAACTACATTTATGTTCCAATTTAGGGCTAATGGATTCTTCAGCATGTATATCTATGTATTGTAACATTGAAAGGAATCTAATGAAAAATCAATCTAGTAGTCCGAGTTTTGGGATCTAGGGGAAAATATCTATGTATTTTTTGTGTGTCTCTCCATTATATATTTTATATTTTTAAGAATTAGTTTGTAGGTAATTTCTGTACAGGGTTAAAACCTATAGGATCCTTAAAAATTTCTCGTAGGGTTAAAACCTAGTGTTGAAACTTCAAAACCATGCACCATAAAACAAATTTATGTTTCTCGTAGTTTCAACACTAGGTTTTTGCTAAATTTGTTTTATGGTGCATGGTTTTGAAGTTTCGATTAAGGAACTATTGTCATAACCTTATTTGCCACTCCATTATAGTGAGAGAAACCTAATTTCAACTTACCTTAGTTGCTAGCTAGAATGCATCCCCTTTCACCTTTGATTTTACTGATGTGGGATTTATTCAATGTAAAAAGGGTGGAATTACATAATTGAGTTATTTCTCATAATTATTTTGTCAAAATTTTATAAATTTTCCTTAAAAATTTCTCATAGGGTTAAAACCTATAGGATCCTTAAAAATTTCACGTAGGGTTAAAACCTAGTGTTGAAACTTCAAAACCATGCACCATAAAACAAATTTATGTTTCTCGTAGTTTCAACACTAGGTTTTTGCTAAATTTGTTTTATGGTGCGTGGTTTTGATGTTTCGATTAAGGAACTATTGTTCTAACCTTATTTGCCACTCCATTATAGTGAGAGAAACCTAATTTCAACTTAACTTAGTTGCTAGCTAGAATGCATCCCCTTTCACCTTTGATTTTACTTCTGTGCGATTTATTCAATGTAAAAAGGGTGGAATTACATAATTGAGTTATTTCTCATAATTATTTTGTCAAAATTTTATAATTATGAGACAATAATAATTATTTCATAATTTAGATAATTGAAAGAAAACTCATAATTGAGAAATTTTTTCTAGATTTTTTCATTTCCATGGAGATCAACTTGAGCCACTTGTGTATGAGTTGGCTAGGGGTCCATCATTGTATACGTTTCCTACATTCTCAAGCCCCTAGGTGTCTAGATACATTCTCCTAGAGGATAGAATGAACCTATAATCTCACAAAGAGGAAAGCAGGTGAGATATAGTATCCATATTATAACATGGGAGCTTCGCTGCATTGGGAGAAGGAAGCCAAGTTGCAATTTGGAGGAGTGGAGCTTATTTCTTGGGTATATAATCTCGTGTGTTTTCCATTCATGATTACTAGATTATTGTTCCCTTTCTATACTTGTGATATGATCATGTTATTTTCTTGTACATGTTTTTAAGTTGACAAGATCTCTATGGAAGGATATTGTGTACTTGGTTGTTAGTGTATGTGTGCAAGGTATTGGTTTGTGGAGCCTAGGAGTGAGATCTTCAACTATGAGTGAGCCTCTCTCTGCATCAGGCCCAAAAGACTTCACCAATTTGCAAGGGTTCTTGGTACCAACCTTAAAACCTTTTCCTTATAGTATCATGTATAAGTGTGGAAGTTGCTTGCTTGTATAAGAATAAATTGGGGCTATATATGTTGATATTTCTTCACAATTAAATAGACCACTCTGGGTGGATCCTTAGCTGATATACCAGGTTAAAAGTGGGCTTTTATCTTGGGTGAAATTCTCTTGTAAAATAACTAGCGACTCCACTAGGGAGTTAGCCCTAGTTTTTTAAAGATCTCTTCTTGTGTTCTCTTTCTTGGTCTTCTGTTCATTTATCCTATTTCTCTATTGATATAGGACCTCATCTACATCTCCATTAGTCTCATTTACTTAAGATCTATCCAGATCTTAGATTTGAATATTTTCTTTTTATTTTTTATTTAAAGAAAAATGAGAGAGTATTAGATCAGGTTTTAGATTCAATTCTATAATTTTCTGTACATAATTTGATTTAAATAACCACATATCTAAATTCTTCTCAGAATTTCACCTAATATTAGAAAAAACACCTGAAATGGAGTATGGATATAGAAAATATGACTGATTGAAAAATCAAATTATATTTTGATTCATTTTCTAGTTTTTGGGGTTTATTTCTGAACCTGCTTTTCGTAGATCTAAAGGGTTCTCCCTCATATATTATTTCTAATCTTGCATTTATGCTATTGGTTGTAGCTTAGATCTACCTCAGATCTAATTTTTTGTTTCTATCTTGAATTGGATCTATTGGGCTATCAGTTTTAGGGTTGAAAATACTTTTTCTTGGTTTTGGGCCTCTTGTATTCAAGACTTTCCTCTCATTTTTCAGATTTGTCTTGTTGCTTCTCATATAGTTCATATTTTATTTTGGTTCTCTGAATTTTGTTAGATCTTCTTTAAAATGTTGTTTTGAAATGGGTCTATTTGCTTTCCACTTTTAGGGGTTTTCTTAATATTTTTTTGGGTTATTTTGAGGGGCTTACCCTTAGGATCTTGCCTTGATTTTTTGGATCTGTATTTTTGTTGAATATATTAGTCATTATCTATTTGAAATCTGCAATAGGGTTTTTGTCTTGAATTGGATCTGATCTATTTCCATTTTTGGAATTTCCATTGAATTTTTGTGCTTTCTTTTGCTTGCTTTCAGTGGGGATTTTTGTTTTGTTTTTTTTTTTTTTTTATTGTGGTCATGAAAATCTTGAATATAAAGATTTATTTGGGTGCTTTATATTTTATCTCTACTCTATTCAAAATATTTTTCTTCCTCCCATTCCTTTTTGGTTTCTCCTTGATTTAAGGTTTTTGGTTTTTGACCTATGTAGATCATTGTTTCCCTTATACATTGAGCTAAAGCCATACTTCATTTGCATCATATCTTTTCTCTTCCTTAGACTTCCTTTTGATTTATTGTGAAGTTTATCTTGTTTGCATAATCCCAATTCTGAAGATTTTGAGTGTCTTGTGTTCTTGCTTGTTGTTGTTCTTTTCATTCTCTTTTGAGTGATTTTCTTTGATTTGTTTTCTTGGGTCCATTTTGCCATAAAATTAATTAATTTCATAAAAGTTATTGAGAGTGTTTGAAGACATTTTTTTCAATATAGAAGGAAAATAATGTTTACCTTCCTATAGTTAGTTTTCGTCAAATTAAAAAGTAAACTGTGCATTGTCATATAGATGCATTAGGGTGTTTCTAACAAGAGACTATTCACACCACTTGAGTTTCATGCCATTACCCTTTTGAGTAAACGACAAACTCTTAAAATTAACGCTATTATAAAATTTATTTGACTCATCTTTTCTTTTCCTAGTAGCACACAAACATTAGTCTAGGCTAGGGTCTTGGAATACAAGTGTGAGGTTAACTACTCCAAGACTAGGAAATGAACTTAACATCTTGTGGTAGGGAGAGTAAATCCACTTTCAGTGGAATGATTTAGGAAGCCCTTCTAACACAAGGGTCAATCACGACATCACACGTGAGGCTAGAAGAGTGACATGGTCCACTTCATTAGTCTTGGTAGCATGGATTGCATGATTTACATGTATTACAAATGATGTTATTAGCATTCTTGATGTAGCACTTAGGGACCACTTGGGAGGAGTACACGTCGATTTGAGGGAACTCTCAAGGGGATTTTTTTTTTTTTTCATGCCCATGTGTGTGAATTTGGCTGACAACTATCCCACTAGGATGTGTCTTCTTGGTGATATCCTAAGTGGCCTTTCTATAGGATATTTTACACAAGGTGATAGGGAGGGACTCATCCTCTCTATACCTAGGGAATATTTCAAGTAGACTCACTCGATCCTCTTGGAGAGTACCCCATGGCTAATAAAGGTACTTGGACCAGGTTGGTTGTTAAGTAGGTACCTGCTATAACTATCCCAACCATATATTCAGTGTTAATCTGTGCCCTGATTAAGAAAGCTTCAACAACAGGAAGATCCCTTCCCTATATCTTTGGTTTTTGTGTGCTTACCTTTAGGGTTTCTTTTACAAAGTGTTGTTTGGTATGAGTATTAATTTGGCCATATGGTTTTCTTAATTTTCTTAATTTGGATAATAAACATATATCCACTATGGCTAAACAAATTAACTAATATTCTCATAGATTGTTAGGCCTTTCTCCTAATGAGAAGGGTCCACCACCATGTAGACATAGGTTAATTCCAATATTATAAAGCTTAGACCATATTGAAGTTTAGGGGATAACCCTAGTCCTAGGGAGGAATATTATTTTACTATTGAGGTAATCGATGAAGGTCATTTGCCACACTTTAACCAACCTTTGACTGACCCTCTTGGCCCATTTCTTATATAGTTGAATCTTGACTGTGGTGAAACTTTTTACATGCAAGTTCCTTACATGCTCAGTGAAGTTACTTCTTCTTCTATGGAGGAAAAATGTCCCCCTTTACCTTTTGCATCAATAATATCTGCTACCATGAAATCCTTACCACCACTTAGTGTGGTGGGATCTATTTCTCCTTATATACCTCTTGCATCTTCTTTGGGAATTCCACCAGTTATGTATGTGACCCATCAATTTTTCCACCTGTGTCTATGTCTATGCCTACCTCTAGCTTCATGTTTGGATGAGATCCAACCTCTAGTCAATTGATGGGGGTCGGGAGATTCACTCAAAGATCATCTCAATCTATGATTCCTAACCTAAGCATGGGAATTTTTACTTTTGGAAACATGATGGGGGGATCATCTGTTGCCTCTAGTCAGCCCGGGGGCAAGTTTAATTATGAAAATACTTCTCAACATTGATCAAGTTCTACGTTTGGAGGGACACCTTACTCTGAAGCTTATTTTTTCTCTAGGGGGCCTAGTATACCTAAGGGAACTATCCCCATTAGTGCCACTATCACTATGACTTCTCATGCTTACAATGGCACTTCTACACTTGGAGGCCTTTTCTTTGGTGCTAGGTACAATCCTATTGGAAACCAAGCCTTTAGGTGTCCTTTACCTTACACCTCATCCATTGGCTCAGAATACTAGTATTCTAGGATGAACTATAACCTTGGTCCAAACACTTCTGCTTTTAACTATGACATGGGGGGACCTTATGGTATATCAAGGGGTTATGACCCTTATGATTGATTTTGTCAATTGCAAATTCCTTTTCTCACACCTCTTGATTTACCTAAGTTAGATAAGCTAATCAGTGACGCCATCTGCCATGATCCTAGGTTGCCACCTATATCCTCCAAGTTGTCTTTTGATACTCCTAAGTTTGAAGGGAAACCACAGGAGAATCCTTCTATACACATAACGACCTTTCATTTATGGCGTTCATCTAATTCTTTGATGGATGATTCTATGAAGTTGTGATTTTTACAGTGTACCCTAACAAGGAATGTAACACCCCACCCCACAATTACCTACTTTTACAAGCTCTTTAGGGTAAACATGATATGAGGGTCTACTAACCATAAACTTATTGAAACCTCTTAGGGACACCAAATCAACGTGTCAGACCACAACCACCAGTGATCAGACCTTGAGATGAAAATTTATTTTAACCAGACTCTACCTCCTAGTCGCATGCATGCCAAACTGTGCATGCAGTTGGAAAGCTCTAGGCGCAAGTACATGCATTCTTTCATGTGGTTGTGGCCGAAATATCCCAGTTCAAAGGGTGTGGCTAGAAACCCTTATTCGAATTTTTAGGATCAGTTCGAGGCCAACTGCCGAACATCCCATAATTATCCAAAATCACCTTAATCACCTACAAGAGTCATTGCTCACAATTCTTAATTCATTTCCTACTCACAATTATCAAATACATGAAAATAATTTATACAAACACTTTGTGGTCAAGGTACCTGTAGGCCACAAATGCATAGTTTCATCAGAAATTCACCAAGAAGGCTTGCTACCCTCTCTTACTAGCTACAAACCATACATTAGCCTATGCATTCATATCAACTAGCCAATAACTCATTAAATCATGGGTTGGATTCATAGCAAGAGAACATCATAAAATAGGAAATATACCATGCATATAACCAACACTTAATCGTAATAGAACCATGACAAACCAATCGTGAAATAATACATAAAATTAGAACTTGTGCTCATTACTATCAATAAGAATCAATACATAATAACATATGCAAATTCCAACCAAGTCAGGGACTTCCACATACCACATGACCACAGATTGGGCTAAACTAAATATTTATTTCAACCAATCACACCCATCCATATTCCAAGCTTGAATGTGGGATCTCATGGAATAAACCAAAATAAAACCAACCAGGGCATCAATAGGCTAAACCACCTCAACCATAAATCACAGTGATTTCACTTAAATCAGTCCCGAAATCACCAAAGCAACACAAGCTTCGGTGTCTCAAAATTTACTCACCAAACCCAGAGGAATTTTTTTGTGTCCATCAACCTATCAAGGGCTTCCCAAAGAAAACCATCGCCACCCCAAACCCTTTGGATTTTCCTGAGACCGCCTCTGCTGGATCCAAAATATTCTAGCAACCCAAAGCTCAACCAAGAATGAATCCCATCACACCATGGCTATTCAGGAAATGGAAGGGAAAGGATGAAAACACTGTCAATCCATAAAAATCCCACGCTAATGACAACAAATAACATGTAAACCAAATGCATGCACCAGGCATTCGAATCCCAACAAGAAAATCACACATGCAACTTGTTACCTACAAAATCTCTCTGTTGTATATGCTCTTCCAATCTTATTCTTGTGTTCCCTTTCTTTCCATTGCTTGTCATTTGCTTTCTTTCTTTCCCTTGCTTGTCCCAGAATTGTTAAAATCTAGAACTGAGAAAAGTTGTCATCTTTTTCTTAGGTGCCTTTTTATTATTGATGTCTAATGTCTCTTCCTTTCCTTTTTCTCTTTCTTTATTTTTCCTTCATTTTCTTTCTAATTTCCCTTGAATGCATATTCTTGTCCCTTCATCTCCCTTTTATACTATTTTCCTTTATCCTTTTAATAAATTTCCTTTTAATTCCTTATTCCTTTTCCCAATTCCAATGCCAATTTGGATAGCCATTAATTAACCATAAGTGATACCCACTTTAATGTTTTTCCCTCCATTCAACTTAGAATGTGTGTCCCATGACCTTGGTTTTATTTTTTCCTTTGTAATGTCCTTCCAATTACATGGAAAATCAAGCTAGGGTTGTTATAGGGGATGCCACTAAATGGTATATTGAACCCAATTGGGTATCCTATAGTGACTTTGCTTCCTTGGATCATACCTTTGTGAACCATGTTTAGTTATCTACGCAACAAGACCTCGGGACCGACCTTTTGTCAAAATTTAAACAAAATGATGCCACCCATATCTCTGATCACATACATGAGTGGTGAAGAGGTAAGAGGTTAATAAAAACTAGGCTCCCTGATGATGTTCTTATAGACTAGTTCACCTGATCCCTTCACCCCTATATTCCCTAGAATATCGTTATGCATGGGGAAGCTACAAAGGAGCATGCCATTTTACGTGCAAAACATCTTGATATGATTTATTCTCAGGTGGGCACATTATATAGTTTCCTTCCCAATTCTCCTTACCCTTCAACAAACCCACAATGAACCAATCTAGGGCCACACTCTGATGGAGTGATTGGTTCTCTTTCTTCTAATACTATGAGCTAGGTAGCTTCTTAGCTAGGGAAAATGATGGTCACTTATAAATCCCCAGAAAGTTCCCCTAGTTCTCAACCAAAACCCACTTCTTCTAAGCATTCCAATATTTGTCAAGGTGAGCATTCCAATATTTGTCAAGGTGAGCCCACGTATGGATGAAGACCATCATTTCCTTGAAGCATAGGAAGCTACCCAACAACCAACCATATTGACTCATCCATTCTCACCCAACCACAATAAAAAATGGTTGCACATGATCCCCAACCTCTGCAAGGGGGAAATGGGGTCCATAATTTTATCTTGTTAGACCTAATGCACCTATCCTTATGTGTTAGGAAGAGATTAACATGGATACATGAGACAAATACTATAATCCTCTTAAGTCGAGTTCTGCCTCTAACGACTCAACCACCCCTATTGCTTCTCTTAGACCTCTCACTTTGGATAAGCTTATAGAACTAGTATATTCCCCCCTAAGGGCATTTTTTGGAAGTCGACACACAATCCCAATGCATAGGCTACCCAACAGTACGGTATTGTTCAGGACCTTGTCCAAGCACCATGTTCCATGTCTTCCTTGGAGGTTTTGAAGAGCTTCGTGATGAGCCTCATCATGGGGTAACTATATGGACCTTAGGTCACCTCCTAGCTTAGTCAAATCAAATCTTCTCACAATTTATTACATGTTTTGATTATATTTTGTTTAATGAGATGAGTCAAAGTGAGATATTATGCCTAATGGACTAATGTGCATTGGATGCAGGATTGTGAGAGAAAATCATGGATTTTGGCAAGATTAAAGGCCAACACTTGAATGGGACAAGGAAGAGAGATTGTAGGAGGTAAATCGTCCTCATTTAATCCTCACTCATTAGATATTCCTCCATCAATCACACTAGCTCGGAGTACAAGAAGCCAAGTCATGAAGATCAAAAGGCAGCCAAGCAAGTGATAGCCAAAGAGTTGGTTTATCTCGAGTTTGGGAGCCGAGCCTCCCTAGATTTAAGGAAGTCGTTGGGGACTTTAGTTGTATAAATAAAGAGGCCTAGAGCCTCATTAGGATTCGAATTTTTGCTGTAAAAACACTAGTTATTTTTGAGCTACAGACTTGTGGAAGACATTGCTATGTAATTTTCTATTTTGCTAATGAGAATGAGCTTTTTCTTGATCCAATACTAAGTTAACTCATAGGTTTGAAGCTCTTGGGTTAGGGCCCAACGCTAGTAGCAAAGGTGCCTCTTCTTGTATTTGTATGCTTAGATTGATTCCATAGATTCACGGTTAAATTGTCCTTAGAAGAATTTAATTGCTAGTGTAGATTTGATTAGTTTGCTTCCATTTGTGCTTTACCTCAGCAATAGTTTAGAAGAGATAAATAACCATCAAAAAGCTGTCAATAGGTGTTTTGGCCTCACTGCTTTGTTTAGGGATCATGATTTGAGGAAAGGACTCCTATGCAACCCAAAAAGACAAAATTCTACTTTCTCATAGAATTTAGAGTTTTCTGTACTTAAGCCAACATTTGATCAAGTTGCAAGAGCAAGACCTAGTCATCATTTCTTCCATCTTCAGCCTTACAGTAGATATCATCAATGATTCCATCTTATTCCGCAATTTTTCCTCATGCATGAAGTAGACATCTAGCTCATTAAACTTTGTTTTCCTAGCTTATTGAAATTCTCCTTGTTTACATGATTCTTGGGAAAATATCAATGTTTGATGCGGTGCAGGTGTTTCAAAAGTAAAGAGAAATTTCATATCCAACAACGTCCTTGAAACTTCATCCATCCATGATTATTCCTTGCTTTCACTAAGACCCTCACTAATTTCATCATTTTACAAGGAAAATTCTCCATGCATGTTGAGCAAATCCAACCATCTCCCAACCTTTTTTTTGAGTTATAAGTGATCCTAGGCATTTTCTTGCTTCATTCCATCCACCAACCACCTTCCCTAAGCCTTCCAACACCTTCAACACCCATCATTTTTCTCTCGGCTGTATCCTGTAGAAATATAGGGAATCCTGTAGGATTTTAGGACATCCTGTAGGTTTTCCTGTAGTGGCTTGTTTTGAGGCCAAATTGAGGGAAAAGCCTCTAGGAAGCCAGATAAGGTCACCTAACGGTATCCCAAACCTTCAAACCATCCACCAACATTCCTAAGCCACCTTCCACATCGTCAAAAGAGATTAGCTTTCACACTCTTCCATAAAAAAGATAAAAACAAAAACAAATTTATTCTAGTCATTTACATGCGCAATAGTAATGTTTGATGTTTTGAACATACATGATTAGGACAATAGAATTTCATACATGTTAACTTAGCATTCTTTCTGAAGCATAGTCTCTTGGCAGTTAGCTAGAAAATGGTGTGATTTAGCATTGGATTTCAGTCTTTCTCCTTATTGCAGTAGACAAGCTTTCTCTTAGAGTAGATTTCTATTTCCCTCCTCAGTAATCAAGCTTCTTCTGAATCCATAGAAGTCTGGCTTGAAAAACCCTAGTGGTCTCTCGCTAGCTGAATAGTGACAGAAGGGTAGAACCATCACTTTTACTTGTGTATACAGCACTGTCACCTCCAAGTATGTACTAACACTGGGTTTATAAAGTAAAGCTGGTATCCCCAGGAGTTGCATCATTCTTATTGCAATACTGGTGCTCATCACTTTTTGGCGTCGTTTCCAGGGATGTGTCTGAGTAATATGTGATTACTGCTTTCTTTATTCCATTTCTTTTTTTTGATATTCTACTTTTAGTTTCATTTCTGCAAGAGTAATTTAGTTGCTTTCTTTTCCATTTTTCATTCTTTGCTTTCCTTTCCATTCTACAAGTAAGATTCCATTCAAATAGTTAGTTTTCATTCAGTCAGTTAGTTTTCATTCAATCTGCAATTTCAATTCTGCAATCACTTTCAAAGTTTGAAAAAAACTATAAAAAAAAAAACATTTCTTTCATGCCTTGTAGGAATAGGGATAACTCAGGGAAATGTTTGCCAAATACCCCCATTGCTTCAAACAACCAACCTTCCCTCTTCTTCAATGGCTGTGAATTGGAGGAACCCTTAGGTAAGCAACCTAAAATATTTGAAGAACCTATAGGGGAAGAAGAAGAAGAAGAACCCATTCCTACTGATCCAATGGATGAAAATAGAAATGACAGAGGAAATAGAGAAAGAGTTGAGGGTGCCTTCCCCATCAGGGAAACCAGTGGGGATACTAAGATGAAGAATATAAGCCCCTCTACCCTTCCTCATTTCCATGGATTGACCATGGAAGATCCAAACACTTTCTTATTTGAATTTGTTGTCATATGCTGAACCTGTTATCTCAAAATCTGACCCTGGAAGGCTGCAGACCAGGAAGACCTCAAGTAACTATTTCAAACCTACTTTAGGTTGAGGCTTAGCCTCCCCAACCAGAGAGAGCTCTCTCAAAGGATTAATGTTTTTGATTATGATTAAGATGGCTAACTCTTGTGAAACGAATGTAAAAATATGAGTGGTGGAAACACAATTAGAAACTATCCATTGGGATTATGGAGTCAACATCATTTCAGTATAACAATGGTATCAACCTTACATAGAAGTCAGGGCATTCAGGATTCAACACATTCAGAACATACCAAAAACATATAGGACCACACAGTCTATGAATGTATACAGGAAGTTAGATCACTATGAGTGAATTCTAAGTGGTTACACATTCATACCACTGCAAATATTGGGAAAAGAACAATACAACACATTCTGAACATCGAATCCCTCGTGAGTCCTGAGAAGCAAAGCCAATATTGTATTACTAATACAGAGTCTTTACATAAAGCCAAATATCAGAGCTTTTTTCAATAAATTTCCAACCCTTAATACATTATTTCTTCTCCCATATATAGATTTCATGTAGATTCCTTCCTCCATCATGAGGGGAATTCGAATTCCTCCTAATTTGACACCTATTGACACTTCAAACTAACTATTTAATATAAAGGAAAACTAACTAAGAGTCCTAGAGACCTAATACAAATAGGAGTGCAACTGCTTATTATGATTACAACAACCTCATATAAACATTTAAAGCATTCTTGACACCTAAAACTCCATGAATTCAAATTTGATGGTGCTCATAACCTTCCAGCTGGCCCTTGATGACTCATCCTTTTGTTGTTCCTAGAAACTAGGAGACTGTCCCTTGCTCTGTTCTGGCTAAAGGAGGATTTTGTGAACCAATCCAGTCTGAAAAAAAACCTCTCTTGGTTTTTTGAAACACTACTCCAGCTGTCCAGAATCGATCCTTGAAGAAGACATGTAAAACATGAAATTTTGATTTTTGAAAAACTGCACCTACAGCAGTTTCGTAGCACAAGTTTAGTCTTTCATTTCTCCCAGACCATAATGGATTTGAATAAAGTGGAAGAGGTTTTTGTACTTCAGTATCTTAGGAATGAAAACCTCTTTCATTTTTAGAGATGAGTTTTCAACTACTCAGAACCTCTTCTAGAAGTTGACTGGTAAAAACAAGAAGATAGTTTGACTGATAAAGTTTGAAGTTAAAAAATGTCTTTCCTCTACTTGTTTTGCTCTTGCTGAATGTTGACACTTTGTACATGATCCTTTATAGATATTCTCCTTCAAAAATATTTTCCTTTGTCTTTCAACATTGGTCCATGAAAGCATAATGTGTAGCTACAGCAGTTTCGTAGCGCGCTACGAAACTGCTGTGTAATTTTAAAAACACAACTTCAGGTAAAAAATTCAACTCTCTTGATCTTTCCTTTGCTTGAAATGGCCTTTCCATCTACCATGAAGTTGTTCAAAATTGCTGTGTGATTTCTTTTAGCTAACTTGCTCCTGGTTATTCTTCTTTGTACCATTTCACCTGTGAATTGTTCTTGTATCTTTTCTTTGATCTGACCTTTCCCTTTTTTAGCCTGCTGGGGTGTGTCTTGAATTACTAATGGTCTTGTGGGATCCTTTATTTCAGTATACTCCTCCATGGAATTCCTGCAATGTGAATATTAAAGAAGTCTGCACCATCTCAATTTCGATCACTGCCTCACTTGCAATAGATAAGGAAAGCTGCCTCGCTTGCAATAGATAAGGAAAGTTGCCTCGCTTGATCTTCAAAGAATTCAAATTAAACACCTGTCAATGTGCTCTTCATGCATGAACCCAAACTTAAATCATAACTGTGAATACTTGGCTCTTTTTTGAAACTTGCAACCTAAGCATACCAAGACACCTAACAACTCTAATGATGAGGATGAATGGCTGCATGTGATAGGCATGGTTCAAGGACTGACACATGGTGATGAACAATTAACAAATTTTGATGGAAAAGACAGTTAGACAAGATCTGGCACAAATCCTTGATTTCGTAGCGCAATTAGTGTAAACTCTGTGTTTTGCGCTACGAAATCTCCTAGTTACGAAACTGTCTAGGTGTTTTCGTAGCGCACATAGTGTATTTTTGTGAGTTTGCGCTACGAAAACTCCTAGTTGATTTCGAAATGCATGTAACTTTTGAAACAACCTTAACACATGACACTTTGAATAAATGTGGGGCCAATGGTGGGTAAAACAAGATTGTTGACCATATTTAACAAAGAGAACAAGACTCTTAGGACCTAGACACCAAAGCAAACATGGAAAAACTAAACCCGGACTAACTTCTAACCTTTACAATGAAACTAATTTGAAAAAAATTTGAAATTTTTTCTTAAGTGATAACAGAACCTATGACTACACCAATGATGAGTAGAAGTTGAAACTATTCCCATCCACTCTCAAGGACGCAACTTTGCTCTGGTTCGTGGGTTTACTTGGGGATAGCATCGCCACTTGGGCTCAGATGCAGCAAGCCTTCAACAACAAGTATCAAGACTATTGTAGGTCTAAATACACTAAAGAGGAATTTTGTTGGATGACCTTAGGGCATGTTGAATCCCTCGAGGATTATGAAGAAAGATTCCAGCTTAGCTACAAAAGGGCCAGGTGCACACTTGACCCTGAGTCACTAAAGCTAGTCCTGCTTAGAGGAGTAAGGGAAGATCTTTTGGATACCCTAAACTTGTTAGCATGAGGGGACATCTACCAGTTACCTTATGAGGATATCAAGACTGTCTTTAGAAACCATTCTAAGGCAGCTAGGAAAAGGGGTAGGGGTGGTCAACCTGTGGTCAGTCCATCCTCTTCCAATGCGTCCATCAAGGGTGAAGTTGGAAACATGCTGGAGGATTTCAAGAGTGAGATGCTGTAAACCCTCACCCTATAGATGGAAACTATGCACATTAAGAGAAAACGTGAGGAAGGAGAGAGAGCCTTAGCCATCTTTTGCCCTGGGTGCACTAGGAGGCACCCTAGGAATGAATGGCCATTGAATTTGATTGAAATCTACTCAGTATATGAAGATAACTGCTCCACAGACAAGTGCCCTTCTCTACCTGGACTAAAAGCTGTATATCAAGGAGATGAAGGGGTAACCGAAGAACTCTGCTACATAAACCAAAGGAGACCCCATCGGCCTAGGCCATACTAGCAGGGCATGCAAGGGTCATCCCATGCATATTACAACCCCAAGCAGACCACATCCATTCTCTCTTAGGGACCCCCTGCTCATCCTTTTTGGTCTACACCTCCTCCTTGGTCCTTTGCACCTCAGTATCATTCTCGACCAACCAACTAGTCATTTCAACCATATGCTCTACCACAACCTCAACGAAATGCACTGCCCCAGGGGTGGAGGCCCCCATACAACAATGCTCCAGCTTTATTGCCTTCACCACATGCTCAAACATAACTTTTACACTCTACTCCACCTAAAAAACCCCAGATGCCTTCCAAGCCAAATCCAAACCCGAACAATAGAGAGGCACAACTAGTATACAGTGGAGAGACATCCTATCCAACCTATGTTGTGGAAATTAAAGAAATCAACTTGAGATCTGGGAGAGTACTCCCGGAAAACCAACCTCTACCTCCACATAGGGAGGTTGAGGAAGAAAGAGAGGAAATTAGGCCTAAAGTAAATCCACCACCTTTTCTTGAGAGATTAACCCAACCACTCCAACCTACCCCAAAAGAGACTTAACTTCTGGGAGAATTAAGAAATCTATGTGTAAAAATTCCACTTCTCCAAGATATAAAAAATGTGCATATTTATAACAAGTTGATTAAGGAGAAGTGCCTCAAGCATCCAAGGAGGTGAAGAAGAGATGCCCCTACCATTAATGTCATTGGAAAATTGTTCAACTTAATGTTGGGGTAGGTAATCTGTCCAAAGTATTTGGACCCTAGAATCCCTGTAGTAGATGTGCACATCAATGGCACCATTGTCCTACACATTTTGATTGATCTTTGGGCTGCCATTAATGTGATGACCAAGGACACGATTCTCAAGCTCAACCTCTAGGGTTCATTAAGAAAGACCACAACACTCCTGGAACTTGCAGACTACTCCACAATGACCCCTGAGGGGATTATGGAGGATGTGATGGTCTCCATCGACTCTTGGGAATACCTTGCAGATTTCGTAGTTCTCTAGCCTAAGGCCAAGCTTACTGGTTACCCTCTCATCCTTGGGAGGCCCTCGCTAGCCACTTCTGATGCCTACATTAGCTGTAGGGCTGGAAATATGACTATCAAGAATGGGCATATGTCCAAGCAGCTAGCCCTATACCCCCCTGCTCAGTCGTCTTTAGTACATGACTTACCTTTATGGCTAGAAGAGGAGGAAGAAGATGAAGTTTATTCCACCCAACTCTATACCTTAGAAACAATCATGGGAGGGGGACAACCGGACGAAGATGATTTGATTGAACACATACTCCAAAGTCCAACTTCTAATACATTGTACTTGGAAGTAGTAAAGGAAACCCAGAACAACCATCAGGTTGATCTATGCTTAGCTGATTCCACCCTATTCATGTCAAAACCGTAGAATTCGGCCCTGGGAGAACTTTGAAAATCAACCCATCTCTTTCTGTTCACCAGGAAGAAAAGTTGTGCAACTTGCTAAAGGAACACTTGGATTCCTTTTCTTGGAGTTACAAAGAAATTAAGGGAGTGCACCCCTCGATGTGTACACCACATTTATATCAAAGAAGGCTGAAAACCAGTCTGGCAACCCCAAAGGAGGATAATCCAACTCTTAAAGATATAGTCAACGAAGAACTGCAAAAGCTGCTAGATTCAGGATTCATTTACCCTATCTCTGAGAATGAGTGGGGCTCTCCTTTAGTGTTGGTTTCAAACAAAAATGGCAAGTGGAGGATTTGTGTCGATTACAGAGAGCTAAACAAAGCCAGAAAGAAGGACCATTTCCCTCTACCTTTCATTCACCAAGCGCTAGATGGCTTGGTAGGGAAAAAGTTTTTCTCTTTCCTAGATGGATTTAGCGGGTATAATCAAATCCATATCAGCCTGGAAGACCAAGATAAAACCACCTTCACTTGCCCTTGGGGTACTTTCACATATAGGGTCCTCCCTTTTGGCCTATGTAATTCTCTTGCCACTTTCTAGAGAGCAATCCTGAGTATCTGTGCCGAGTTAGTCCATGATGCCGTAGATATTTATATGGATGATTTTCCACCTTATGGATGTGATTTCTAAGAGGCTTTGTCCAACTTAGGTAAGATGCTAAACAAATGCATTGAAATTAACCTGTCTCTTAGTCCCAAAATATGTGGGTTCTTGATGACTACAAGGACTGTGATAGGTCATTCAATATCCCAACAAGGACTGCAGGTGGGCCCAAACAAAACAGCTATCATCCAAAGGGTCCCACCTCCATAAAACAGAGAGATTTCAGAATTTTCCTAGGGTTAGCTGGGTACTATTGAAAGTTTATATAAGACTTTAGCAAGTTAACTTCCCCTTTATTTGGGTTGTTGGCCAAACACTATGAGTTTGTATGGTCAAAAAGCTGTCAAGAGGCCCTGGACACCCTGAAGGACAAGTTAGCCACTGCACCAATACTCTGAGGCCCAAATTGGACCCTTCCTTTTCATATACATGATGAAGCCTCACACAAAGCCATAGGAGAAGCTCTATGATAGATAGATGAAAAATTGCCTTATGCCATTTACTTTATCAGTAGGAATCAATCAAAGGCTGAACTGGACTACACAATGATCGAAAAGGGGCTCCTAGCTATTGTGCATTCATTGAAAAAATTTAGGCATTATATTATAGGTTATCAAACATTTGTACATACTGACCATACTATAATAAAATATTTAATGAATAAACCTGATGTGAATGATCAGATTATTATATGGTTACTTTTATTACATCAGTTTGATCTAACCATTGTTGATAAACCTGGCAAGGAAAATGTTGTTGCAGATTTTTTTGTCCAGATTAACTTTGCTGGCAGACGAGGAAGGAATGGCTGATGATCAGTTACCAGATGAACACTTATTCACCATTTCATTTCTCTCTCCATGGTTTGCCGACATAGAAAAATATTTGGTATTTGCACAGTTCCCATCGAATTTGTCCTCCAAAGAAAAAAGCAACACTTGGATTGGGGATAACCTCTTCAAACTAGGCCCAGATCAAATTCTGAAAAGATATGTCAGGGAGGAGGAAGTCTTTGAAATCCTTCTGACCTGTCATGATGGGCCTTGTGGAGGTCACTTTGTAGCAAAGAGGACAACATTCAAGGTGTTACAAGTTGGTTATTATTGGCCCACTATTCATCAAGATGTGAAAAGATATATTAGTCAGTGTGATCAGTGCCAAATGATGGGAAAGCCTACTCCAAAGGATGAAATGCCTCTAAAATCTCAAGTGATTTTTGAGCCATTTGACAAGTGGGGTATTGGATTGAGGGGGATTGACCTAGGTTTAGCATTAGTTAGCCAAATAAATCCCTACACTACTGGCCCTTTCGGCATTAGTATGGGGGGATGTTGGAACCAAGTTTCCGCACCCTTGAGATGGTATGATGTCAGTTATTTCCAACTATTCCTACCTTCGTGCAGGTTGCTTTGCGCTCTGTTATACCCTTTAGTACCTTCGTGAAGTGTTACAATTGGCTTTTGCGCAGCCCTAACCATGGGATGAAGTCCTTTTGCGCTACCAGGGTAGTGAACTACGATATTTCCCAAACTAAGCTAAGTATCTTATTTATCTTATTATTAGATCTTAGTTAGCTTCGCGTAATAGATGTTATTACTTGCATTCACTTAACCAATACAATTACACACATTTGCGCATCATATAAGAATTAGAAATGAAATTCATATCCAATATAACAGATGTATAAACAGGAAATAAGACACAGAATTTATAGGAAACTTCTCTTTATTAATACTTCCAGATGATTACAGACTCAACTCACCATGCGTACTCAGCTGCAAGGGTTCGCGCACTCAGCTACAGAGCCTCTACCTACGCTACGACTCAAAACTTACACTTACACTTTAGAGCTATCTCTCTAACATCTTCGTCATTGATTCTTCCTTATTGTATTAGATGCCTTTGACTACTTAGAGCTTCGCTCTATTTATATCTTCTACAACTGACATTGCATTATCAAAATAAGGGCGGACAACCCTATGACTCTTTAACAATTACACACTCTACACCCTCAAAATGCAGATTCTTTACAATGGAATTACAAAATTAGACCAAAATCTGGGCTCTAAGCCCCAAAACTGCCCTTGGGGGATACTGCGCCCAATAGCCCCCTAACATAAACATCATGACTCGCCCTTGAGTCACTCTGTAGGTGCGGAGATCTTAGCGCGAAGGCCTCCTAGATCTACTTCGATCGCTGCAACTTTGGTAACACACTGAGGGACTGTTTGCTGAACTTCCTCCACGTGTTGTTTGGTGACCGCTGCTACTGAACTGCTGCCCTGAATCCTCTGTTGAGTTGCTTGGAGTTGCGCAAGCTTTGCTTCAATGGAGGCTATAATTTTATAAGCCTCATCGATCCATGGTTATAGGCACTCTTTTAAGACTGCTTCCTTATGTCGAGCGACATCCACTTGTTCCTTGAGCACCTTTTAAATTTGAATTCGACCGTTCCCCCCACATTTGGTCCATTAATGCTAGATTGGTAGAAAATTTTCAAGAATCTAGCCCATAAAGTTCGCTTTAAATGCTTGCCGCTTGCTCCATTTGGCCTTAAACCAAGCATCAAATCGTGAATAGTGACTTTAACGGTCACTTTCTGGTAGACCTGTGCGTTAGCGCAACTATCTTAGCACTGTCACAGACCCTGTGACACTTCGCTACTGTGCGCAGTCCTGGCATCGTGCAGCTCCCAGGCAGTGTAGTTTATAGTCTTGTGCCTCCTTTCAGCTACCTGGAGTGCTAAGACTATGCCACTTTCATATAGTCACATCGTCAGATCGCCAGTGTATGGCTTCAAGCGACTGCCATTCTGATCCAAACTTAAACAGGAACGCAACAAATTGCAGAGATAACCATATACACAAAGATGCAGTGGAAATAATACTTCATTTCATTAATGGAAAATACCGAAATATGCTTACAACCAGAAATGGAAATAAACTAGCTAGGGCGATGGTAGCTTATCTCTGAGAAGAGATGTGTGGCTACATGCCTCTGAACTGTGTTACAATGAGGCTCGAAGGCCTATTTATTGTTGAGAAACAATGGAAAAACCCTTCACATTCCAAAACCTAACCCTGGAAGATGGAAACGCCAAAATTGTGGGCCCCGTTTTGGGTAAGTTGGTACATCAACTTCCCCGGGGTCGCGAATTGGTCGTCTTTCTCCGTTTGACGCGCATGATAGCCCGTTGGAAAGATCTCTCCGAGGAATACGACGGAAAAGACGATTTTTAGTCACGAAAAATCGCTGCGGTAGATTTCCCAAAAAACGTAGTTTAGGGCCTCAAAACAGCTCCGGAAGTTTAGGACCTGAAAAACTGCTAAAAATAGTAAATTGTGCTATAATTAAGGAAACTGAAAAAAACTGCATGAAGCACTAGAGGGGATCCAAGTCGAATTAGCGGGTGGCCACCAATATCCACCTGGATCACATTCACCTTTCCTGGGAAGGATTCTCGATTTAACTTGACTAGCTGTGCTGTGCTTTCGTCGGTAATCTCCTTAATAATATACAACCCTAACCAGTTCATCCAGAACTTTGCTGGGAATTTATCAAACTTACTATCATACAACAACACCAGATCATTTACCTTGAATGTGCGCAGCTTGATGTGTCGGTCATGCCATGCCTTTTCACGTTGTTTTTGGACCTGCTAGTGAAATCTAGCAAAAAATCGTTCTTCTTCAAGCTCATCCAACAACACGAGCCTCTCCTCTAGGGCTCCATGATCCATCATACCTGTGAGCACTGCTATGCACAAACTAGGCATGATGTATTCCATAGGCATTATGGCTTCCACTCCATAGACAAGCCTAAAAGGTGTCTATCCCGTCAGTTTCTTGCATGTCGTTCGATAATCCCATAACACTGCATGTATGCATAGGTCCCAATCACTTCACTGTGCATTGCATACCTTGGTCAGTGTGTTTTCAAGCACTTTGTTGAATTCCTCCACTGTCCCATTCACTTGTGGGTGATAAGGTGTGCTCTTCTGATGATACACCTGAAATTCCTCTGTTCGTGAGTTGATCGTATCATTCAGGAAGTGTGTACCATGGTCGCTCATCAAGATCTTCGGACATCCAAATTGCGTTAGAACATGTTCAAATAGAAACTTGGCGGCAGTCACACCTGTGCAATGCTTCACTGGATGTGCTTCTATCCAATGGGTCAAGTACTCCATTGCAGTGATAATATACCTCGTGCCTATTTTTCCTTGAGGTTTAATGGGTCCTACAAAATCTATTTCTCACTTTTCGAAAAGTTGCAATGCCCTTTGTGGATTCAAAGGAATTTCATCCCTCTGTGATGGCCTTCCTATTCTTTGACATACATCACTTGCCTTGCAATATGCTTTTGAATCCTGATGAAGGGCTAGCCACCACAACCCTGCACATAGAATCTTCTATGTGGTTTCTTTTCCTATATAATGTCCTCATGCGCACCCACATGAGTGTCCGCGAGGATGCTTCTTCATTCAAACTCAGGTACAAACCTTCACAGTATTTCATCGTTCTCCATCTTGTATAGATGCCCAACAATGACAGAGAATTCTCCTACGCGCACCACTAATTCCTTCTTTTGCTGGACAGAGTATCCTTCTAGCGCAGTTCCAGTTGTTAGAAAGTGTATTATATCTTTGAAATGTCCATTCGCTATGCACATAGAAAAGAGCTACGCGTCAGGTAATCCTTCCTCCATACTAGTAGGTTCCTCCCCCGTCTCGATGCGCGACAGGTGATCTGGTCTCGCTTTCAATCATCTAGGCTTTACAACAACTTCAAAATCATACTCTTGGAATAATTAAAGCCATTTGCAAATTCACCTCCCCCAACACAGGTTTATTGACCAGGTACTTTAGCATGGAGTGATCTATATACATCCTAAAGTGGCCTCCTAGCAAGTAGTGTCGGTACTTCTGGAGCACATACACCATAGATAGCCCCTCGTGCTCAGCAGTGGAATAATTATTCTCCACTTTGGATAACCTTGCGGCTTGCGAATGTAATAGGGTGATCCAAGCCTTCTCTGCCATCCTGTGTTAGTATTTCCCCCAGCACTATACAAGACACATCAACATGCACATGGGATTCTTTCTTCCAGTTCGGGAAGACTAGAATTGGCACAATAACCATATTTTCTTCCAATATATCCAAGCTTTTCCTATAGTCATCGTTCCAGAAGAACGTGACATACTTCTTCAACAATTTTTCCATCAGCGCAGTGATCTGGGCATAACCTTTGATAAACTTTCTGTAATACCTCGTATGTCCCAGAGTAGCGCACAACTGTTTCACACTTCTCGGCGCTTCCAAGTTCACAATCATCGCGATCTTCACGGGGTCTACCATCAACCCTTGTCTGCAAACCGCATGCCCTAATAGGTTCCAGAAAGGAATGAGAAACAAACACTTCTTGAGGTTGAGCGCAATTTGGTATCTTCGACAGGTATCCAACATCAAGCGCAAGCTTGCTACATGGCACCTAACATGCCCAAAGACAGTTTAGTCATCAAAATAGACCTCCAAGAATTTATGAATATTGTTGAAATATGGCAACAATAATATTCCAATTTAATTTGTCCTTGAATTAAATTGTGAATTAAAAATAGAATTTAGTCTTAACAACTACTTGGAAATTATTAATTAATTATTTCTAAATTAATTAGTTGGAGAAATTCAAGTTAGAAGTTTTTCTGAAGTCATGCAAGAGTTATCCCTTAAATTACGGAGATAAGATTTAGTTATATTTGATTTGTAATTAGTTAACTCAGTTTACTGAGTTAAGTCCAGTTAAATTAGTTCCAAACTGTTTGAGGAACTAATGGTGAGTTGACAGTCAGTTGAAGCATGCATGCACTCAACTAGTGCTACTCCAGTTAAATGAAGATTCCCTCATCAGAAACTCATGCATGGCTATTCTAAGAAAGACCCAGTTGAGATTAAATTCAAGAACAGTGTACTATCAGTTTCATGTGTTTTCTTATAAAGAAAACTCATGCATGCAGTCAAGGCATTAATCCTTGAGGATTGCGCAGTTTTGGAGGAGGTCTTCCACTTGGTAAAAGGAAAATCATCCACAAGGAATAGCGCAAGGAAATAGGAGCTTGGAGGGCAGAGAGGAAGGCTGGAGAGGAGCCAAGATTTCTCGTGAGCATCTGTGAGGATTGTACTGAGAGCTAGCTAGCTATGAGAGCTAAGGCATTTTATAATTCCTATATATTTCCACCGTGTATGATAATACAATAGTGTGGGGTTTTTAGCTGAGGCTTTCCCCAAAGTATTTTCATGTGTATTATGCAATTGATTCTTCTTCTTCTGGTTATATTGTTCAGCTCAATATTTAATATTCCACAAATTTATAGTAGAAGTAGGTTATAGTATTATGTTTTTATTTATATTGCATTATCGGGTTAACCTACATCATACTTTCTACATGGTATCAAAGCTATATTTGTAGAAATCTCTACATGTTATCAGAGCTATGAATAGTATAATGAGAACATAATTCGAAGTTTGAAGTTCAGGGTTGTAGGTGCAAATCGAATTCATATCATACTTCAAGGTTGGCCAGTGGCGTTCTATGGCTTGAGACTCAAGTATGCCTTGGAAGGTAGCTCAAATTACATAGCATGGAAAGATAGAATGGAGGTTGTATTAGAAGACAACGGCTTGAAGGAATTCATTGATCAAGAAATCCCAAAGCCAGCTTCAACTAAAAGAATTGGTTGAGTGGAAGAAGTGTGTGGCGAAGGCAAGACAGATCATCCTTGAGGGAGTTTGAGACCATATTGTCTCGAGTCTCCATGGGAAGGATACTCCATTTTCAATGTGAAAGACATTGAAGGACCTTTACTAGAATAGTAGCGACCAGAGGAAATTGGCGCTCAAGGATAAGCTTCGAAGAATCAAGATGGAGAAGGGCGATACTATTTCCACATATCTGAACAAGCTCACCACCTGTGGAGATGAGCTTGGAAGTGTGGGAGTAACTGCTCCTGATGATGATATGGTGAGCCTTGCTCTTATTGGCCTTCCAAAGATTTGGAATAACTACTAGGACTCTATGAATGGAAAGGAGAAACTGCCGGATTGGGAACGACTGTGGTCGGATCTTATGCAGGAGGAGATCAGGAGGAGCACACAAGATGGTTCTTCATCCAAGGATGATGATGAAGAAAATCTGGCCTTAGCAAGTAATGCAAGGAAAGGGAAGGGGAAGGCTTCCCATTTCAAATCGAGTTCTTCCCATGGAGGGAAGAAGGGTGACATGTCTAAAGTAAGATGCTTTAATTGTCACAAGATAGGATATTATGTGACTAATTGCCCATCAAAGAAGTCCAATAAGGGATCCTCGGAAGAATCGGAAGGTGAGGCATTAGCCTCTCATTTTGAAATGGACTTTACTCTCATCGCATGCACGGTGTCATCGATGATGGGTTGTGTTTGGTATCTGACATTGGACCCTCATTCCACATGTCCGGTGATAAAAATTTATTTAGTGCCTTGGAGGAGAAAGAGCTCAAGATGCGCATAGAGATGGGTGACGATGAAAGGTATAGTGTTTCAGGAGTGGGCACAATTGCTTTTCAGAGGGAGCATGGAGCTCCTATCACCTTGATAGATGCGAAGTATGTGCTTGGACTAAAGAAGAACTTGGTATCGGTCGTGATGTTGGAGGACAAAGGCTACAATGTTGTCTTCAGTAAAGGAAAGGCACTCCTAAGACACATAGCCACGGGTCAGACCAAAAGGATAGGGATTCAGGTCAAGAATCTCTATAAACTAGAGGTAGATGATTGTGCAACATTGAGTATGAAAGGAGAATTTTTGCAAAGCCAAGACATTGGCGAGTTGTGGCATAGGCGGTTGGGCCATTTGCATCATGGGGCTTTGAAGATAATGCAGCAAATATCTACAGGACTTCCCAAAGGTAAACTTGAGCAAGTTGACACATGCAAAGGTTGTAGTTTGGGAAAGTACACCAAGTCTTCCTTTCATGGCCGAGACAGTCGAGTAGAGGCTATCTTAGAGTGAGTTGATACTAATGTGTGTGGACCATTCTCAACGGCATCCACAGCGAGGCAAAGGTATTATGTGATTTTTATTGATGACTATTCTTGTACATGCTGTATTTATTTCATCTAGAAGGACCAAACCTTCACAAAGTTTTGTGAGTTCAAAGCTTTGGTCAAGAAAGAGCCAGGGAAGAAGATCAAGGCCTTGAGAAGCGACAATGATGGAGAATATGTCTCTCAAGAGTTTAAGGACTTCTGTGCAGCGGAAGGAATTAAATGAGAGTTGACCGCACCTCATAACCCACAGCATAATGGGGTGGCCTAAAGGAAGAACAAAACTATTGTAGGGGCAACACAGGCAATGCGACATGACCAAGGCCTACCACTTCACTTGTGGGATAAGGCATAAAACACAATGGTCTATTTGTAGAATAGAAGCCCGCTTCACATACTTGGGATGAAGACACCAGAGGAAGCTTTCTCTAGTAAGAGACCAGATGTGGGTCACTTCAGGATCTTTGGCTCATTGGTATATTTCCATGTGACAAAGGATGCATGGAAGAAGCTTGAGTAGACAACAGAGTTGGGGATATTTGTGAGGTACACTGATACACCTCACAACTATCAGGTGTACTTGCCTACTAGTCAGAGGACAATGGTTCGCAGAGATCTCAAGTTTGATGAGAAGAAGGTCATTCGAGTTTCCCTTGAGAGGGAGATCCAACTACAAGATGTGGAGGAACTGTTGGTTCCTAAGGAGGAGGAGCCATGCAGAGTAGCCACATGTAGAGGTTCCAGGAGTGGTGACGTCCTCTCAAGCAGAGTCTTCCAGAGATGGACAGAAGCACACAAGAGAAGATGACAAATTGTTGAAGACTGTGAGAGAGAATGTGGGAGCACCATCTTCTCAGCGTAGACAGAGGAGGTCACCTGAGAGGTACACTACATACATGGCCCTTGCTAGGGAATGTTTTGAGACCAAGCCATCTTCCTTTGAGGAAGCAGTGCAACAGGCGATTTGGGTTGATGTTATGGTGGAGGAGTATGGCTCCATAGTTCGTAATAGTGTTTTGGACGTGGTTCCGAGACCGGAGAACAAGTCAATTATGAGTTCCTGTTGGCTTTAAAAGATAAAACAAGCTACCGATGGTAGTGTGGAGAAGCATAAGGCAATATTTGTTTCCTGTGGTTTTTCACAGGTCGAGAGGATCATTTTGCTACAATATATTTTGACAGAGGAGCAATATGCTAACATTTTGACAAAGGCATTGTCAATGTGTAAATTCGAGTTCCATAGAGACAGGATCGGGTGGAAGATAATCCCTTTATTGTTGAGGGGGAGTGTTGAAATATGGCAACAAGAATATTCCAATTTAATTTGTCCTTGAATTAAATTGTGATTTAAAAATCGAATTTAGTCTTAAAAACTACTTGGAAATAATTAATTAATTATTTCTAAATTAATTAGTTAGAGAAATTCAAGTTAGAAGCCTTTCTTAAGTCATGCAAGAGTTATCATTAAATTAAGGAGATAAGAATGAATTATATTTGATTTGTAATTAGTTAACTCAGTTTACTGAGTTAAGTCCAATTAAATTAGTTCCAAACTATTTGAGGAATTAATGGTGAGTTAACAGTCAGTTGATGCTTGCATGCACTCAACTAGTGCTACTCTAGTTAACTGAAGATTCCCTCATTATAAACTCATGCATGTATATTATCAGAAATATCTCGTTGAGATTAAAGTCAAGGACATTTTACAATCAGTTGCATGTGTTTTCTTATAAAGAAAAATCATGCATGTAGTCAAGGCATTAATCCTTGAGGATTGTGCAGTTTTGGAGGAGGTCTTCCACTTTGTAAAAGGAAAATCATCCACAGGGAACAACGTAAGAAAATATGATCTTGGAAGGAAGAAAGGAAGGCTGGAGAGAAGCCAAGATTTCCTGTGAACATCTGTGAGGATTGTACTGAGAGCTGGCTAGCTGTGAGAGCTAAGGCTTTGTATAATTCCTATGTATTTCCACCGTGTATGATAATACAATAGTGTGGGGTTTTTAGCTGAGGCTTTCCCCAAAGTATTTTCATGTGTATTGTGCAATTGATTCTTCTTCTTCTGGTTATATTGTTCAACTCAATCTTTAAGCTTCCGCAAATTGATAGTAGAAGTAGGTTACAATATTCTGCTTTGATTTATATTGCATTATCGGGTTAACCCAGATACTATTTTCTACATCTGGGGTCTACCATCAGCCCTTTTCTACAAACCACATGCTGCAATAGGTTCCCAAAAGGAATGAGAAAAAAACACTTCTTGAGATTGAGCACGATTTGGTATCTTCGACAGGTATCCAGTATCAAGCGCAAGCTCGCTACATGGCGCTTAACCAGCCCAAAGATAGTCCAGTCATCAAAATAGACCTCCAAGAACTTATGAATATACTCCTTGAGTGCTGCAACAACCACGCGCAAAAAGATAGAAGGTGCATTCTTCAATCCAAATGACATGATAGTATATTGAAAGCAACCCCACTCAGTCACGAAGGTTGTCTTGCACTTATCCTCCGGTGCGATTTTGATCTGGTGGTACCTCGAGAACCAATCAGTGAAATGATATGCTTCCTGACCACTTACATTGTCCAACACTTCATGCATGAACGGATTTGGGAATGGATCATGCACACAAGTGTCATTCAATTTTCTGAGATCCACGCATATCCTTATCTCATCCTTTTTCTTCTTCTCTTGCACCACCATTGGGCTTACCCAATCGGATTTTTCCACGGGCTCAAAGATGCCTGTTGTGATTATTTTGTCTAGTTCTATGCGGACCTTCTCCTTGTATTTCAGATTTAAGCAGTAAGGCCTCTGTGTTATAGCTCCAAATATCACCCTTGATATTTGTGATGCTGCATTTACGGCCTAGGGAAACCCCTCCTTCCACACTTAGTCCAAATACTTTAAAAACAATGTTTTACTCCTTGTATGTGACATTGCCCTGAGCTAAACATGTGTGTATGTGGGTTAGTGTATATCCAACCCGTGTATATGTCTTAAAACACTTAAAAAATTAAATGTCCTTAATTTTAGGTAGAGATCATGGGTTTTTCCTGTTTATTTCCTATTAGTGCCCGTGGCCAAACTATTCCCAATGAATTCCCAACTAAAAAACTACTTTGGGAGAAGTATAACAAGGCTTCAATGGGAAGGCCTTAAGGAGGAGAGAAGAGAGAGAATTACTTTTGCTAAGATTATCCCTGATCAAGTATGAAGATCCCTGTGCTTCCAACACTTCCCCCACTATAGGAAACCCTTGTTTCCTTGAGTTATGATGTCATTTCACTAGTTGAGATATCTTTATGTGAGTCATGGAAGGAGTATTTTGAAGACTTAGGATTGGAAAGACCCGGAGGACGGTTCCGCTTGGAGCTAGCAAGAGGAAGATTCAGGTGATATCATTCCTTGCTTTGTTTTAGTTATCTGCAATAAAGAAACATTTGTCTTGTTCCCAAAATCAATCTTCTTTATGCATTTGATGTTATTGTGATGGTTTACATATGAATAATTGTTTCAATGTATAATTAACCATCTTTCAATAAGTTATGAAGTTGATTTCTATATGATACTTTGTCTATATGTGGCTATGCTTCTTTGAATTGGCTATTTTGCAGGTTCAAGTATCGAGAGGAACTCCAAGTGGGTTTGGACCCTGGCTGGATCTACCCGAATGAAGGACCCCCAGGTGCACCTCTCTTCGTGTAGTTTTCTTATTTAAGTATCATGGCTGTGTGGAATGCTTTTTTTTTACTGTATATAAACCTCGCTCTGTTAGGGTGCTGACCCAAAACCCTAGGGGACTTAGTCCCTTAATAGAATTGGCAACTCCATTGGGGACAACAGTATTGTTGTTCCTACTTTGGGTTAATTTAAGCCAATCAGGGCTTAGCAATTGATCTTCTTGCTGTAACTGATTTGTCTGTTCCTGTAGGAACTCAGGATTTAAGTCTGAGCAGTTTCTTAAGACCTCTTTTTTGCTTTTTCTTGTGAATTGTTATATACGCAGTTTTGTCAGGTTACAGTAGCGTATGTACGCAAGTTTCCCCATATGAACCTGCGTTTACGTAGGTTTCTTTGTGCTAAATTGCGTATACACGCAACTGTGTATTGACAAAGTCGCATATACCCTAATTTTCCAAGATTTTGACAAGTCTTTTTGTTTCAGAAGATTTTTTTGCTGGTCTGAGTATTTCCTGAGCAGTCAATTTTTGTTGTCAGTCTTTGGTTTTGCAGCAAGTTTCCGGTTTCGAATTCTCTCCTGTTGTGGAAAGTTTTGGTCTTGTTTTTGTTTTGTTGCAAGTGTCATCATTTGTGTTTGAGAACTTGAGATTTCTTTATGAGAATCTTGGCTGTTCTGGTCTTCCAGAGTAGAAATATTGGTTTCAATCTTTGTGACAAACTTTATCTTTGTGATCTTCTTGCTTATTGTCAAAACTGCATCTTATGTCCATTTGCTTTTCTCACTTTTTGAAAGTTGTTGAGTGATGATTTTGAAAGTTGTCTTTCTTGGTCTTTTGATCATTGTCACCAAGCTCCTTTTGCTACTTTTTGGTCGTTAAGAGTATCTTGAAACACCTATTTTGTTGAGTTTTCACCCATTTTGGGTTGATAACTTGCAAAGTGTTTCTTTTGCCTAGTTTTCGGTCTCAAAGTTTTCAATAGTATTTGGATCACTTTTGATAAGTTGTTCTTTGCTTTTGTGAAAAAGAAAAATTCTTAAAAACTTGGTTTTTGCTTTCTTTTGCCTTGTTTTGATTTGGTTTCTTTTTGCGAGTGAAAGTGCATTTTGTTTGTCTTGAGATTTGCTTTTAGTGTTTGGACGAAAATGAGCATTAGGAAATTATATTCTATCTAAACATCTAAAGTGGCTAATTAGAAGCGATAAACAGTTTAATTTCATTCTTTGCTTTAGAGTAATCTTAAGTTTTTTTCATTAGCATATACTCATTACATTAGGATAGTTCGTGCATCTTTTAGGGCATCCATAGTCCATAGTTTTTGTTAGTTTTTGTGAATGTGAAGCTTTTTGAAAGAAAAGAAAAGAGAAATTTATTGCTTTCTTAGAAGTTCCTTAGAACCTGGTAGAAATTTCTTTTCATCAAAGAGCGAAATAAGTGCATTTGCATATAATTTGTTTTTTATTAATTTCTTTTGCGTCGACAAACACCACAAGTTTCACTTTCGTTTATCCCTTGACTTAAGAACAACCCATTTAAAAACAAGTGATAAATAAAATATACTAGAACTTTTTTATTGTCAATTTAGACACACTAAGAAGTTTTAGGATATTTAGGGCCTTGGATTAGGCAAGTGGAGAGAAAACTCTCCAAGGCCACTTTAAACTATCAAACATAGAAGTCTGGATAATGAGTGCAAATCCAATAACATTAGGGAAACCAGGAAAGTTGTGGATCTGGGAGTTAAGCATGAAGTTTTTTGAAGATAAGGAAGAGAGATACCCCCTCTCCTACTTGTCAGATCTTACCTCAAGATTATTCTGCCTGGCTTCTGACATGAGTTGGTAACCTTAGTTGCTTATCCTAGGGATCTACATAGGTGGCTATGGAGGGGAATCTCGTGGCACCTGAGGTCGACGTTGTATCACTCTCAATAGTACTTCTAGAGGGCACCCTTACGAATCTCGGGGGATTGCATTGGCAGAGGCTTTTGTTTGGAGGTCAGCGTAACTTCCTCTGATACCTTTTCTGGTAGGCCCGGGCCATCATTATCCCAGACTATCTTTGAAAGGCCCCTACTTCACTTTATTGTATTTTGGTGTTCGGTCCTCATCACCTGGAGCGGAAATACTTGAAAGTTGTTTGAATGGCTGATATCTTTTAGGGATATTTTTAGTGTGTGCTTTGTGCTCTTAGTTGGCCTAGCTTTCATTTTTTCTCGAGTCTTTAATCAGATCTTAATAAAAAATTCAAAGTAGCTGACCGATCGCCTAGACGGTCTCGAAGACTTCGTGGTCTTTCACCACCAAGTTTAGAGCCTTATCCTAGAAGGCGTAGAGGCAATACTGCTAGTGGTTTTCACCCCATGGCAGCCGATGCATTAGAGATTGATCCTCCGCTCAGGGGCATTAGTGTTCAGGATAGGCCTGGTACTTCCACAGAGCTATAGAGGAACACTCTAGTTCTTTCTCGAGTTCTCTTCCAGTTGGAAGATAAAATTGGGGTAGAAGAAATCCCAGAGCCGTTAGCAGCTCCAAATTCTCCTCTACCTTCTGATCATCCGGACATAGTATTATATGTTGGGACTTCGACACATAGGCCTCCAAGTCCAGGTCACCTCATGTACATCCCTTCGATGACCACTGCTAGGAGCATGGCATCCACCTCAAGTGCTATAGGTACGCAGAATCCTATATCAATACAAGGGGGAGGAACCATTTCCATCCCTTCTACATCTTTATTTGGGTCTACTGCTATCACGTCTTTGCTTGGGTCTACTTCCAGTCCGTCGACGAGTGGAAGTTCCCAAGCGCATGCATCTAGTTCTGGATTCTTCCCTTTTGGCATGCCTTCTCTAGGTATTCCTTCAGTTCCGTTAAGTGTACCATTAACTGCCTCCACATCCATGATGAGTGGATCGAAATATTTTCAAGGTTTTCCTTTTGGAAGTGGTCATATACCACATTCCAATCTGACGGTATGATATGTGCCTTTTTCTTTCACAAATCAAGGCAACAATCCTTTCAGGGTTGGAATAAACCTGCTATTAGTGGCACGAGAGCTGGGAATCCATTTTTCGGACAACAAGGGAACATGCCGTACTCCTTGGTTAGTTCATTTCGAACTTTTCCACCCTTAGCTAATGTTTGGAACCCTTACCAATGGTTGTCCACTCCTTATAATAATGTGTTACGAGGAAACTTCGTCAATTACAGAGGTGTTTCGACTGGAGTTGGTCAAATTCCGAGTTTTGCTAGACCACAAGGGTCACCTTTTGGTTCAACGGGTTTTGCTAGTTACTTCAAGCAGCCTAGTGCCTTTCAAAATCTAGGCCAATATTTTCAGAACTTTGGGAACTTTGCCCAATCTGGGTGGAATCCCCAAGGTCCTCCCAGAGTTCCTTTTCTGGCAACGTTGAATTTTCCAGATCTCACAAAATTGAAAAATAATCCAATCAAATGCAATCCATCCTGGCCTTTTGTCCCAACCAAACTCCCATCGGATACTCCAAAGTTTGAGGGGAAGGGCGGTGAAGACCCAGGCGACCATGTAACCACATTCCATTTCTGGTGCTCATCAAACTCCCTCATCGATGACTTGATTAGGTTGAGACTTTTTCAATGCACCTTAATTAGCAATGCGACTAAGTGGTATATAGAGTTGCCAGGGAGAAACTTTACATCTTTCGCCGATTTGGCTAACATTTTTCTAAACCATTTCTAGTTTCCCATTTGTTATGATGCCGGAACTAAACTTCTGGCCAATTTCTATCAGGATACGGAAACTCACATTTCTGATCATATTCAGGAATGGAGATGAAGAAAGAGGCTCATTAAATCTAAAATTCCTCCTGAATACCGTCTCGAATGGTTCTTGAAATCATTACAACCTGAGATTTCGAAGGATGTCTCTCTGTCTGGAGTCTATTCTGAAGAGCAAGCTATTTTTCAGGCCCAACAGTTAGAATTGATTTACTCCCATTCTGGAATTCTTCATAAAATCTTACCTGATGCTCCTAGGACTAAGGTTGATATAGCCGATTCCATGAACCAATGCAATGAACATGTCGAGCCAATTGCAGCAGTTCTCTTTACAAACTGCTCCTACCAATAAGGTCACATCGTCTAACCCTTCGCCTTCCCAACCCACTTCCATTAACACCATCCAATCTTCCAACCCTAAATAAAATCAAAATTACAATGGGAAGAAGAAAGGATGAGGTAAGAAGAAGAATCAAGATGAGAAAGCTGACAAAAAACAAACCCAAGAATAGTGTTGGTGAGGGTGGAAAGCAGTCCAAAAAGAAAGTTAAGTTTCCATGCAAGTTATGCAATGGAGACCATTTGACCCATCTCTAACCCAAAATTCAAGATGCTCAGTGCTTGTTAGTGCAGCAAGGGTCTTCTAGCTCTCAAGCTGTGTTAACCAACCCCTTTCCCAAGGGAAACAGTGGCTTGCTGGCGCAAACTCAAATCTTGGTACCTCTGTAGGGGGCAGCTAGGAAGGGGATAAATCATCGAATGTTTTCATGATGGGTTCTCATGTTAATGTGGCCACTTAGTCACGTGATTATGGTGAAACTGAAACATCCAAGGACAAATCTGCTCCCAGAACTACTGACCCACTTCATATTGAGCGACCCTTTTTGAGACTATATCTTGGATACCGAAAGGTTCTTCTTAACACGCGACTATCAACCTTAATGCTAGGGCCACCTAGAATTACTTCATTATTGAGGATCTGGCTCAGAGTCCATGCACTATGTCCACTTTAGAGGTCCTCCAATCGTGTCCAACTCAACGAAGCACTTTTCTTTCAGTGTTAGGGGCAGTTGATCCAAATAATTCCTTAGTGCTCACTTTCGACATGCTTAATGTCAAAAATTGACTTCCTCATCATATGGATTTTCAAATCAAGTCTACTTATCGAAAAACTAATATTTTTTGAACAGTTGTAGATGAGGGAGCTTCCACATCTGTAATGTCTATATCATGTTGGAAGGCCATTGGATCCCCTTTGACTGTTCCTTCACCTACCCTCTTGACAGCGTTTGATGGGCATTCTCGTAGGTCAAATGGGATTATCCCGACCTTTCCAATATATGTTGGGGGAAAGGTCATTAATATCGAAGTAGAAGTCATTGATGCTAACCTAGATTACAATCTCCTCTCAGGATGGAACTGGATTTATGAAATGGATGCTATTATTTCGACTCTGTTTCGTTTCATTTTCTTTCCTCATGAGGGGAAAATTGTTAAGGTTGATCAATTGGATTATTCTCCAGTTGATCTTCGAGCAACTTCGGATTCTACTATTCCCCTAGTGGATAACCCCCATCCGCCTATTGAGAATCTGGGAGTTGGGATGTATTCTTCATTGATGGGTACATTTGATTTTCCCTATCCTATTGCTAGAATCAATGTCATTTCATCATCCAAGGAGTCTTTATGGGAAGAGTTCCTCCGAACTCATTATTTTTCAGAGACTTAGACCTTGCCTTCACCTACGATCACATTAGATGAAGGAAAATTCAATGGAATGGCATTTCCTATGTCTGCAGCAAAGCTTAGATATCAGTTTATTGTCAACTCTGTAGACAACCATTCTACTCCTTTCCCTGAGGAGGAGTTAGATGGTGATGTGGCCCCAGCTTGGACCCTTGATTCTACCTCCACTATGGACTGCTTAGATATAGTTTTACCATTTGAAGAAGCAATCTTAGAAGCAATGACTGGTGTAGATTGACCTTGGGAAGAGTTACACCATCGTTCATATTTTCTTCCTCCATTGCAGGAAGTCAAATCTAGGTTTTCAGAGCTATTTACTAGTGATGTTTGTAAGCTATCAAATCCTTTGGCTCCAACATACATTCGTGCCAAAGGTAATATGTCGGTGATTTCAAAAACTATACCTATAAACATCTCTAGGAACCCTAATGTGATCGAGAATCTCTTCATCGGAGTCGAATGTTCCCCTGAAGAAATTCAAATTTACACTGACCTTTTTAAAGAGTTTCGAGATGTATTCACTTGGTCTTATGAATAAATTCCTGGTATTGATCCATCCATAGTTCAACATGAGATCAAGACGTATGAAAATGTTAAACCGATTCGTTAAAAGCTTCGGTCGATCAATCCTAGGAAAGCAGCAGCTATTAAAGCTGAAGTAGAGAAGCTGCTCAAGGTGGGTTTTATATACCTTGTTTCTCTTACGGATTGGGTTTCTAAACCAGTTCAAGTTAATAAAAAGCAAGGAACAATTCGAGTATGCATTGATTTTAGAGACTTAAACCAAGCTTGTCCCAAAGATAATTACCCCATGCCATTTATTGATTAGATAATTGATGAATGGGCAGGTAATGAGATTTTCTCCTTCATGGATGGATTTTCACGTTATAATCAGATCTCTATTCGTCTTGAAGATCAGCATAAGAAAACTTTTATATGTCCCTGGGGTACCTTTGCATACAAAAAGATGCCTTTTGGTCTTAAAAATGCTGGAGATACTTTCCAGCGGGCCATGTCATATGCTTTCCACGACATCAAGCATATCATTGAAGCATACTTGGAAAATTTAGTTGCTCATTCTCGAAAGAGAATCGATCATCTTGGTCACCTTCGATTGGTTTTTGAACGATGTTGATTTTACAAGATCCGGTTGAATCCCAGTAGGTGCATTTTCATGGTTACATCTGGTCGGTTATTAGGGTTCATTGTGTCAACTGAAGGGATTCGAGTTGATCCCTTCAAGGTAGAGCCAATAATTTAGTTGCCTCCCCTGTCCTCTATTCAACAACTTTAAAGTCTTTAGGGGAAGGTGTTTCTGGGAAAACTAGTGTCGAACGACTAGCCCTCTAGGTTTGGCAGCTCCCCTAGAAACAACAGTTTGAAGCAATTCAACGATTTCTTCTATGTGTAACATATAAGAGAAAGATAATGGAACCAACTTCGATCTTCCGCTTAATCCCTTGCTTGATCCCTCTCCCCCTTGATAGAGCCTGCAACTCCTCCCCCTACTTAACCCGCTTGGAGAGTACCTGCATAAGTACAACAACAAAGAACCATCAAAGCATTGTGATCTATTACAACATAAACATTATAGAATCAGATATATAATGAATAAATTATAATAGTTGCAAATGATAACATTCACAATTGCACAATCATATGGAAGAAAAATTGAAGAACTTTTTAAATAGAAGGGAGAATTACAACCCAGTTGTCTGATCCAGCATCATCCTCCCAGCTTCAATCCCTCTTCACCTCATGAAATAGCAAGATCACACCAACAATTCAATGCTCTTCGCTCAAATTACAAACTATCAACACTTCCTTGCAATTCACAATATTCCGGCCCCCAAATCTCTTAGATGAGGGATCCATTTATAGATGTGTGCAAGGGTGTGAGTCATCCATGGGGTTTGATTAGTGTCATTCCACTTGTTACAATTGGTTCCACCTAGAGATTTCTTGGATCTCTTACTCCTTTCTGGGCGAATTCAGAGAGGCAAGTGTCATAGGAGAAGTTTCTAGAAGATTCCATGAGCAACCACCTAGCAAACTATCTCGGACATTTGTCCATCCTTGCCCATCGCACCCTATAGAAGGCCTAATCAGTATGCATCGCACTCTGGCAGTGTACCACTGAGTATGCATCGCACTTTTCCAGTGGAGAAGTCAGTATGGTTCAGTTTAGGCCATTTTTGGATGATTTGCCTGCTCATTCCTTACATCGAGCTGATCACCTTGTCCACTTACGAGCAATATTTATGAGGTGTAGGCATTATAGTATTCGTTTAAATCTGCACAAGTGTGTGTTCTGTATAGAAGCGGGTCGATTGCTGCGATTTTTTGTTTCAAAAGCCAGCATTCGCGTCGATCCCTCGAAAGTCGAAGCAATCATCAAATTGCCTCCTCCTTCGAGTTTACGCCAACTCCAAAGTTTGCAGGGGAAACCAAACTTTTTACGCCGATTCATTCCAAACTACGCTGAGGTCACTAAGGGTTTTACCCGGTTGTTAAAACAGAATGCTCAATTCTTTTGGGACGAGATTGCTTAGCAGTATTTTGATGCTCTCAAGCATGCGTTGACCCATGCACCGTTGCTGCATCCTCCCAATTACAACTAGGATTACTTCTTATACCTCGCGGCTTCGCATTCCACTATTGGAATGGTGCTAGTCCAGGAAGA
>APFE031618587.1:0-31215 GCA_000404065.3 Pinus taeda | reverse complement strand
CATTTGAAACACTGAAAGAATCCTGAGAAGATAAGTAGCAAATTATATTACCAAACTGAGTTTTTACACAAGCCAAAGCAATACTCTGTTTCTCAAAATATCCAACCCTTGTTACATAGATGTTTCAACTATATATAGAAACATAACTCTAACTACTTGGAGCTTCCTCCTCCAGCATGAGGGGAGCTCGATGACTGTCATTAATGACCCTTATCTGTTTTTAACAAACTTATTTAATACAACAACTACTAACAGAAGTTCTAAAGAGTTCTAATCTAATTATAACTCTAACTCTATCTCCTTCGTAGAAAGATTCCTCCTTGCAGCTTTGACACCTGGTTTCTTTTTCATTTGGCTGAGATGGCATGAGATGAGCAATTAATTCCCCATGTTGGCTTTGGATACTGAATGCTTTAATCTGCTCCGTGTTGGCTATGGATATCCTTACTTTTCGGTTCTAGTCCCCCATCACTTCGAAAATGCAGCAGCATGTACTTTAAGCCTCTTTAATAACCCAAAAAAAATAGAACACCACCATGTTTCTTGATAGATTGGATGCTTCATCGATGGCCAAGTGTGCAAGCCGAAATTCCATATATGCAATTCATTCAACACCTTATGACCAGCAATAAAGTGACTTTATAACAAAATCTTTAAGTCAAAACATTTCACCTTTTTTTTAAAAGGTACATCTGTCTTGATCTGAATGGCTGTGATGGTTTCATTTGGTCTCCTACACATCCTTCAGGTGTTTCCTTTAGAAAATTTCCAATCATCCTACCAAACTGTTTGTCTGCATTTAAAATCAACACCTACAGCAGTTTTGCAGTTTCGCAGCGCGCTGCGAAACTGCGAAACTGTTTTAAACAATTTCAATTCTCTCTGCGATTTTAACTTCTCTGCCCCCTGATTTCAAAATTCCTTTTTACCTTGGATATGTATAGCCGAGTTTACATGCCTTCAAAATAATGAACTTAAGCAAAATTTTACAAAACTTTAGAACAACATCTTACTTGGAATCAGTGATTTCATTTAGCAGCTAATTTATTTAGCTGTGCCTTCAATTTTGCAACCTCCTTTTCCATGGCTTTGATTTCAGCTCTGGCACTCTTCATCTTAGCAATTTCACTTTCAGTTGCCCCCAACTGGTCCTTTATAGATATAATATTTCCTCCTTGGGAAATGATGACTTTTCTATTTGAACCTTTTTCCTTGATTTCCTCTGCCTCCTCTGTTCTGGGCAGTTTCTCAGCTTCCCTTGCTTGCTTTCTTGTAAGAGGTCTTTTCTTTATTTCCTTTGCCTCCTCTGTTATGGGCAGTTTCTCAGCTTCCCTTGCTTGCTTTCTTGTGAGGGGTCTCCTTGGTTTGAAGATAAACTCATCACCTGGTTCATTAAACCTCAGTCTCTTTGAAGCTTTAGATTTCTTAGTGCTTTCCGGAGTTGACTGTGTCAAGTCAATGTGCATTGGCTCAATGTGCGTTGGCTCAACTTGCTCAAACTCAATAGCTTCCAGCAAATCATTCAAGCTGGCCTTTGATACCGGGCTTTCCTCAACAGCCACTGCTTTGCCTTTTTCTTTGATTATTTGACTCCTTGTCCTCACCCTTGACACTTTTTCAGATTCTTTTGGCCCATGTACAGTCTTCTTATGCTGGGCTTCTCCTTTTGCAGGTGGCTGAGGTTATTCTTTACTAACCAGTGGCTTGACTTACTTTCTTAACTGTGATTTTACCTTCCTTCTATCCTTAGCCTCCTTCTGAAGCTCAGCAATCGTGAGCTCTTCAACTGACTTCTCTTTTTCTCTAACGGGCTGTGGAGTCAGACCTGTTTTACTTTGAAAACCCACCATGAAAATGAACGAGTCCCAATTCCTGCCTATTTTCTGAAGACCATTCAAAACTAACAACTTGACCAGACCATGGTGAAATAGAGATGTTTCACAGTCATCCTTTCTTAATTGCACTTTGTCACACAATTTGCTCAGACTTCGAAACAAGTAAAAGGGAATGTCTATGGTTGTTTTACCAGTAAAATGCAACAGAAACTTGAAGTGGTAAGAATAGACTTTATTATATCTTCCCTCACAAGTTAGGTACTTCTGAATACAGGTGAGAAGCAGGGCATAATGCTCCTTAACATAGTTTCTTGGCACTGCTTTTGTCAGGTCCTCATTCACATATGCCTCTTTCAAGAATTATTTGCATGGACTCATATCGAACTTGAAGTTTTTAAACCATTCTTGTCCCCCTCTTGGGATCTCAGTTACTGCAGCTATTTCCTCTGGAGACACTTTAACTTCTAACATAGCTATTTTAGAATTCAAACCGGTGAAGTTTAAAGCAAAATCCTTTGTTACCTGAGCATGGCCGCCCTGTAGTTTCTTGCAGAAATTCCAACAGCCGGCATCCCGGAAGGCTTTCTTCACACCCTCATCTCTTAATTCTAAGTCTAAACCTTTAGGCTCTGTTCTCTGGCATTTTCCAGACCGGTATCCTCTCTTCTCCATCTCGCCTTTGAAACCTTTGCACTGGCAGTGAACAACAACTTCAACTGGAATAGTAATTCGATCCTTTATTTTTTTTTTAGCTCAGCCTCGCTTGAAACAGGCTCTCTTGAAAGCGGCTTCACTTGCAAACTCACATATAATTATCACACGGGCTGGTCACTTATGTACATTCACAATCATCACAAAGATCTATGCATAGTAAAACTCATTTGGATTGTTACTGATGCGCATGTATGCAAATCTATTAGTGGAGTGATGGTTAATGAGCGTTTGGGAGGTACGAAAAACTGACATGAGAGGACGGGAAGGGTGACTCATTAACGGACTTGACCTTTTTAGAAATATTCGCTGCAAAATGCATGAATCTGCGATTTCGCAGCGCGTTTAGTTTTGAATTGTCATAATGCGCTGCGAAACGGCTTGATGGTGATGCTGCAAAATGGCTGAACAATGATTATGCAGTGAAACGGACCAATAAGAGACTGCGCTGCGAAATTGTGGAAAGGATCGGTGACATGGGTTAGACAAGACATGTCTTATGGAAGCATGATGGTGGAGGATGACCGATAGGATTAGAGTACGCTTTACATCAAACATCTTTAAAGCTTCAACCCTAAGTAAGAAACATAGACTAAAAACAATTTAACACCAATTTTAGGCATTGGACTTTGGGCAAAGGGTTATATACAAATGTTTACAGTTCTAAGTGATAACATACTCAATCTGGCATGCTGTACGATAAAATACCCAATGCTCAGATATCTCAAAATGTTGTTACACCCATTCATACCAAAGAATCACATGCCACTAATGGCATGATTGGTTCGGCTAGTGACTAGGCAGTGAGTAAACTCTCTTGTTCATCTCCTACTGTGACTGATCAAAACCCTTCTTCTATTAATCCTACAACTAATTCTGAGATTAATGTCTTTCAATCCACAAAAGACAAGTCTCATAAACCAGGAAGTAAGAAGAAAAAAGGTAAAGGAAAGAAGAAAAAAGATAATTCTTCGCAAAACAAACAAACTAATTAGTCTTTTGAGGAAAAAAATAAACCCCATTACCCATGCCTAATTTGTAATGAGAAACATTTTACTAGGGACTTCCCACATCATGTAGAAGTTAACCAATTCTTAAATTCATCATCTCGAGCACCTTCTGTATTGATATATCCCTTTCCAAATCATGAAACACATATTGATGCACGTGGTCCATCTTACTCTTCCCAAGTGATGATGCTCTCTTCCACCAAACAGAAGAGTGATGTTTTGGTGGCCACAAGGAAAAAGGATCATGGGAATCCACCTGTCAAATTGGTAAGGCTATTGATCAACCTACCAGTAATGCCTAACCTCCTTTGGATCCTCCTCCTACTGGGATACTTTCTGAATTGACCATTAAGCCTCCTAAGGGAGTTATCCAAAAATCAACATTTAATCCTCACGCAAGAGAAGCCCAAAATTATAACATAGTTTAGGACCTAGTGCAAGCACCCTCTGCAATTTCAAATCTTGACGTGTTACAAAATTTTACTACTCAAAATAAGGCTTTTCTTGCAACTATTGGGGGAATTGATCCTTCAGATTCCAACCTTGTTGTCTTTAACCATGAGAACTATACTTAAAAAATGCCACCTTAATTGGAATTTACGATCCAGGTTCTTGTTCGAGGTAAAAATATTCACCGAACAATCATTGATGAAGGTGCATCAACCTATATCATGTTATTTTCGTGTTGGGATGTTGTTGGTTCTCCACAAATAATTCAGTCGCCCACCATTCTCAAAGCCTTTGATGGCAGAGGCTTCAAGCCCCATGGGATTTGAAATTCACTGGAAGTCGAATTAGCTGGTAAAGTAGTTTCAGTAGAAGTTAAAGTTATAGATGGGTCATTGGATTACAATATTCTACTCGGACATACATGGGTTTATTCCATGATTTCCATATTTTCAACCTATTTCCAGATGATTGCTTTCCCTCACTAGGGGGCATCATGGCCAAATACCAACTCACATTATTTGCCAATAATTCTAAAATTGCTAGAAGCATTTCGCTTATGGGTGATCCCCACAGTATTATCAACATATCATAGTGGGATTGCTTAAGGATCCCCCCTAATGGTAACCTTTTTCATTTCTCCTCCTACACTTCCTTTTCTCATTCCTCCTCAAGAGAATACCAATCTGGTTGCCCCTATTAATATGATTTCTTCTTGTACTGTCCTATTTGATCCATGGATAGTACTTGTTTCCTCTAATGTTGATGCATTCAATGACCATATGCCACTCAACCCTATCAAACTTCAATACAAAGCACTCTATTAGGCCTATTAGGAATATTCTCATTTCATTTATTCGGTAAATCGGGTTGATCGATCCCAGGATTTTGATTCCTCCTCTGACCCTTTCATCAGTACATTCCCCACCGTTGAGAGCATCATGGAGATCATGATGTCAGATGAGGCACCTTGGGATGATAATCATCATTGTTCCTCATTATCAGACACCCTTTAGAACAACCTTAATGATATGTATTCACCCAATATTACTGACACATTCAACGATTCCATTTCCATACATGACGTAGATTCTGAGAAGAACTTGTCAAATATTGAAGAGACCATTCCTCTTGATATCTTGTTTAAACCTAGTGGTGTTGAAAATGTACACATTGGTGCATCTTGGTCTCTTGATGAGATCAAGACCTATAAATCACTCTTTCAAGAATTATGGGACATTTTTTCTTGGTCATATGAAGAAATGCCAAGTATAGATCCAAATATAGTTGTACATGAAATCAAAATGTATCCAAATGCTAAGCCTGTTTGACAATTATTGCATCTGGTACAACCAAAAAAAGTGGCTGCTATCAAAGTGAAAGTTGAAAAAATTCTACGAGCTGGTTTCATTTACCCTGTTCCTCTTACTAATTGGGTTTCGAACATTGTTCCTGTAATGAAAAAACAAGGTACAATATGTGTTTGTGTCTATTATTGAGATATCAACTGCACTTGTCCTAAGGACAACTATCCAATGCCATTTATCGATCAGATTTTTATGATTGTGCTGGAAGTGAATTTTTTTTTTTTTTTTATGGATGGTTTTTCTGGCTACAACCAAATCAACATTCCCCCATCATACCAACATAAAATTGCTTTTATTTGTCCATGGGGCACATTTTCTTATCATAAACTCCCATTCGGTTTGAAAAATGTTGGCACCACATTTCAACGGGCTATGAATTACACTTTTCATGATATATAGCACATTGTCCAACCCTATTTGGATGATTTACCTACTCATTCCAAACAACGTGAGGATCATTCGATGTATCTTAGGGTAATGTTTCTAGGTTTTCATCATTACATCATCAGGTTAAACCCACATAAATGTTTTTTTGCCTACAATATGGTAGAATTCTCATATTTTTTGTGTCAAAACAAGGGATCCACATTGATCATCTTAAAGTCTAGGAAACCCTTGATTTTCCTGCCCCTTCCTCCCTCGTACAGTTACAATGCCTCCAAGGAAAGGCTAACTTTCTATGGAGATTCATTCCTAACTATGTAGAGCTCATGAAAGAATTTACTTGCTTGTTGAAAAAAGGAGTTCCCTTCCTTTGGGATGCTACATCTCAGAAGGTTGTCGATGCTATGAAACATGTCCTGGTTCAAGCATTGTTGTTCTATCCACCTGATTACCAACGTAATTATTTCTTGTACCTTGCTGCAACTATGAATGCCAATGCCATGGTGTTAGTTCAAGAAGATGATTTAGGGGATGAACATCCCATTTATTGTTTGATTCATAATTTGAATGGCACTGAAACCAAATACACTCATGTTGAAAAGTTAGCTTTTGTAGCTGTTCAAGTTGTCCAAAGGTTTCGCCACTACTTTCTGCTTCAGAAGACTATGGTTCTCTCTGATTGCAAGCCAGTGACATATATCTTGTCATAATAGTTGTTGGGGGGGAATTAATCCAAATGGATTGTTATTATCCAAGAGTTTGATTTGGATTTCATCAAGTCCAAATCTAAGAATCCCTAATATTTATCGAACTGATTTGCGACCTTCCCTCACTATACTCTGAGTCCACATCTGATGATTCCGCTCTTGACGAGTCATTTCTGATCAATTCATCTGATACATGGTATGGGGATATTATCATCTATCTAAAGACCCATATTTTCTAGCCTAATACATCTCACTCTGAGTAGAGATGTATTCACTACCAAGCTAAAAGTTACATTATAATTAGCGACAATTTATATCATTGTGGTATCGATATGATTTTTAGAAGGTTCCTCACTCACGAAGAGGCCGAGAAATATCTTAATGAATGCCATGATGGAGCATGTGGTGGTCATATGTTTGGATATGCCACTGCCCATAAGATTTTGAGTTGTATATTTTTGACCCACCATGTTTCATGATTTCATTTTAGCAATTCAAAAGTGCCAAGCTTGCAAAATTTACAACTGCAAAACTCATGCTCCACCCACTCCTTTACATCTTGTTATCGTTGTTGGACCTTTTTCCAAATGGGACATTGAATTTATGACATGTAACCCTCACTTAGTTGGGGGGCATGGCTACATCATTGTGGTAGTAGATTATAATGATGGTAAAAAAACTACCCTTATTATTTTTAATCATGTTATTGCTAGGTTTGGTGTACCACAAGCCATTGTTACAGACCATGGGAGACATTTTGGCAACCACATGATATCTAAGATTACTGCCAAGTTGGGCCTTTAGCATGATAACTCAACTCCCTATTACCCACAAGAGAATGAGAAAGCAGAAGTGATTAACAAAGTTTTGAAAACTATGCTTCAACACATTATAAGGATCCACAAATCAAATTGGCACCTCATCCTTTACACAATATTGTGGGCATATCAAACCTCTATTCAGACTGCCCTTGGATTCACACACTTTAAATTGGTGTATGGTCTAGAGGAAATCCTTCCCATAGAATGTGAGATTCCATCATTGAAACTTGTTGTTGATCTTCTCCCAGCCACTTCTGCAAAAGAAGAGCATCTCTTACATCTAGAACATTTAGATGAAACCCAACACGATGCCGCAATGGCTAATGAGGCCCATAAGAGAAGTATCAAAGTGCAATATGACAAGAGTGTTAAACTTTGTTCCATCTCGTAGGGTGATATATTATTTATGTATGATCAAGAAGCCAATAAGTTAGGATCTGGGAAGTTCGAGCCGATGTGGCTAGGGCCGTGCATAGTTAATCATGTTCTTACAAAAGGGGCCTACGAGCTCATTGATTTTGATGGAATTCCCTTCGAGCAACCCAAAAATGGGTTTTACCTTAAAAAAACTATGCTTAAATCATTTTTGCATAATCATTGTGTACATAATGTCTATGGGTGTGTTTACTGTGTTTGTAGTGTGTATGGAGTTTCCTACCATCTCTGTTAATCTTGCCTTCGAATTTTATTTTCAGATGGCAAAGTTCCCTCAACAATATGTTGGTTATCCCGATGGCATAAGTCGTAGTATTCGAAACATTTCCTCCACAACATGGGCTATTTATACTCCTAATGGCGAGTTATTGATTTTATAGGGGATGTGTATCGGTCACTCCACCAATAATATTGTTAAGTATAACGCAGTGATCGAAATTTTCTGATGCTATTGCTCATGGTATCCACCGTATAGTGCTCAAACTTGACTCACAGCTCGTAGTACTACATTTGAATAATGTTTATTCAGTGAAAAGTCCAACTATGTTACAAATTCTTTTAAGGGTTCACCTTCTGGAAAGACATTTTGATTCCATCCAATATAAACACATTCCTAGAAGTCTAAACACATTAACTGATGCATTAGTGAATCGTGTTTTAGACATAATTTTGAGACATATGTAGATAAAATAAAATTTACATCACACATTGAACAAGATAATAAGAGAAAATAGGAAACACAGGTATATATATATATATATATATATATATATATATAATATATATATTATATATAAGTTTAGTTTGACAAAAACTTGTGTTCGAGATACATCTAGCCACACGACCTATAATATCAAAAATACATGTACTCAAAATATGGCTTTGAGGCCTCCTAGTAGACTAGCCCTGTTGATGATCACGACAACAAACAACCACGAGGGTAATATTGCACAATAGCTGACTAATATGGTCAGGCGCTCCAACGGTGTACAATTGTAATTTCATAGGGATCTGATTGACCCTAGTCTCTGGTATACTATGGGTCAATGCCTCGACATTACACTCGAACTATGCCAGAGTTTCGGCTACACCAAGGTCTTGCATCTCCTCCTATGCTCCTATAGCCACTTGTGCAGGTGTTGGCTCTCCTTGCCGATAAAGATACGAAGATCCTACTGGTCGAAGAGTTCCAACGTATACATGTGAAATCAATAGTTAGTCTCTGATACATGAATAACATCAAAAAAATTGTAAAACTAAAAAATAAAAAATATCCAAAATGATCTTGTTTTACCTATATCACCTCATTGCCCACCTTCATGAAGCACAAGCTCTGGGTCTTTGCGAAAATCCATTCTGACATATGGGTAATCATCAATCATGATGAAATACATCCACATCCATCAGAAGAAAACATGGGTAAAACTCATAAAAGATGGACCCGCATTTCGAGGCATGAGATCCACCCCTCATCTCATCTGTGGAACCCTGAGATTTGGAATCCCAAGAGAAATATGTTGAGGACGTAGCAATGTAATCCTATCTACGGAAAATGATATCAAAATGGAGCCATACCCGGAAATTTTTTATCATCCATCCTTAGATATGGTGAGTTGCTCCTTTAGATTCCTCAAGACCCCTTCACTCCAATTGAATACAGTTGGTTCTATGCATTCTAGTGCATATTGCATTTGGGTAATGTTAGCCAAATGCAAAGTAGAGCTGCCCACAAATCTAGCTATAATGAAGAGGATTGTCCTGACAGACATTCAAACCACATCGTTAATGTCTATTTTCCCATATTTTGTCGGTTGGAAATGAGGCCTATAGTGTGTAGCAACATAATCTTTAACTATATTTTCGCCCCTTCTCGAGCCAAACAACAAGATAGGATAACCTCTCCTCGACAAACTTGTCAAAAAATATATATCCTCCACCTCAATGATGAGGGTATGTGCACCAAGTCTGAAGCACTATGCATGAATGTCCCATGTCCAGAATAGATACTCTAATAATTCCAGTTGGGCCCTCATGTCAGGGAGCCAAAAGAACTTGAGAAGTCCATGGTTTCCCAAGGCTTGTAATGTTGCTAGATCATTGGAAACATCTATGTATTGGGTTTTGTGTTCTCTTTCCCACCAATTTAAAGCCATTTTCACTCCAGTAGATGTCTACAATACAATAAGAGAAGCATTTAGGACAAATCCTGAGTAAAAACTATGAAATATTTTCATAGAAATCATTAAACCTTGTCTTGAATTGCACCTAGTGCACCCTACTAAAGGGAGACAGAGCGTTGCAACACTCCTCCCCTTCTTTGGGAGGTGCACTAAAGTGCTCTTCTCTGTGTAACCTTTCTGGCCTAGTGCACTTTTCGACATTGAAAGGGTGCGCTAGAGCTAGGGCATAATTCTAAGCCCTTAAAGTGCTCAAAATTCATTTTTTTGCAAGAAATCAAAAACGAAAATCGTGAAAAGAAAGAGAAAGGTGAGATCTCCTACCTAGAGCTAACGACACTCAAAATATTCCACCAAATTGGCCACAATAAACTGCTAAAAATCAGGGGCAAAAAGCACTCAAAGAAATTCACCAAGAGGTCAAAATGAAAATGGTAAAAATAAAATTACCTTTTGTCTATTTATGGTTAGTTTTGTTATTATTTTATTATATTTTAATTGTTTTGACCTAATTTGACTTAATTTTACCATGCTTACATATAGTTTTGATCTTTTGATGGTGTTCTAAGCAATTTGTAAGTTGTTTGAAGGATTTAATGACATTTTTGAGTTGAAACATGTCATTTTGACAAAGGAGCATACTTTTAATGCTTTTTGAGGGTCTATAAACTCACTAAAAAGGAACTCCCTAGAGTCTTCTTTCATCTCTTTTCAAACTCCCTAAACATGAAAAGATTTTCGAGCACTTGTCTTTTCAAACTCGTTAAAGTAAATGAAAATATGTCTATTCAGTATAAGTTTAACCCTTTTCCAGATTGGGATAGACTATTTATGAAAAAGGAATGCCTTAGTCGAACATGGCTAAGAGGTTCTCCTGAGTATTGTTTTATGCCTTTTCAACTCAAGAGACAACTTTACGAAAAGGAACCTTTGGAGTTTACTTTTTCACCTCTTTTTCAAAATATCTAAAAATGAAAAATATGTTAAGTTTTGCCCTTGTTGGGCTCATAAAAACTTCATACAATGATGGACTCGTCGAACATGACAGAACTGAACCACTCCTTCTCAGGGTTCATTAAATATACTTAGAGGGTTCATCTGAAGGATGAACTTACAGATCAAGCAGATGTTATGTTCCTCAAGTTTGTCAAAAATAAAGAGGTACTAGCCAGAAATGGTTGGGAAATTGCGAAAACATGGTACTCTACCTATTAAAGGCAACAAGTCACTCTTGAACATGACAGTCTTCCACTTCATCTCTGTGGTTGTTGGGATGGAAATATGCTTGCCTATTTGGTTTATCATACCATATTAAAAGCCTCCATAATCAGTTTTGGGTCAATGCTTCCAACTCCATTCAGTGTCGTCGATAGGTTCAAGAGAAGTCATTTAGATACTATCTACTACAATGCTCCTAAGCCTTCATTCATGTCTACCATTCCTAAACTAGTTCCACTTCAGCATCATTTTGTCTCCAAAATCTTGATACCCATTTCATGTCATTGATGGGGTATACATCAAGGCCCTCTTGCAACGGGTCACTTCCTCTTGACATCAACTCATTATCCAGGAAGTTGACTTAGAAACTCCCTTAAGTGCCTTGGAACCTGCATACATCAATGGCAATTTTCCACGCTTTTCGTGACATGCTTTCATCATTGGCCTTTGAGTGAAAGATTATGTTTGGTGTTTGACTTCAACTCATCTATTCACACCACATAGATTGTAATGCAATACCTTGAGAGCCATTATCATTATCAATGGTTTCACTTGCATCTGTTATCAGTTTACAACATTGGTCGGTAATCATATGGTGTTTACCATGTTTGACTTCAGCTCATTTATTCACATGGTTAAACTCGTACTATCTGCGATCAAGTTAATGAGATAAAATACCCCAAATATAGTTTCATCCATCTGGGCTACATTTCCAGGATTCATACCAGATCATAGAGTATGATGGCTATGATCATACAAAAGATTATCCAAACATGGGTACACACGTTTTCATCAGTTGACGAGACTTCTTTATCATTATACATGTAATATGGATTATAATCTAAGTATGGATATGCCTCCCTCAACAATAATATCATGATCAAAATATGTATTGTAATAGATGATGATCTCGACCAATTGTTCTTGATTTAGACTTGTCATAAGGTAAAACAATTCAATCCTCAGCCACTTCTTCTGACTCTATGCTTTAAGGGGCAATAATTTATAGGATACTTTGTCACATCAACTCAGAAAGACTACAATCCAGATCAATCGACATCTTTGAACACTTTGTCACAATCCCTCCACAAAACCCTAAGCATATCATCTCCAAAAAGTCTGAGTTTCTGGGATAGATTGCTCAAAAAAATTATTTGTAGCCCCAACACTCCTTGCACTCATGGCCACCCATTTTCAATGCATGCTTCACCCTTAGACATCAGCGTTGATCAGCACTTGTTTCTCCTTTCTCCAGGTGCACTGATTTTAGAAATTCGGGAAAATTAAAAAATCTTTTCAAAGCTTCCTCTTCCAGAAGCTTCCAAGGTAGTTTTAACTATCTACCATGGATAAGAGCTCTAATTCCATCTGATTTTATCTTGGATACCTCTCCTTTTATCCCTTGAGATCATCTTCCCCTCTTAAGTGGATCTTAAGCCTATATTGGTAAATGGATAAGATTTCCTAAACTACCATCCTTCTCCTATAAATTTTCTTCATCCCATAAGTTCTGGGTTGTCTCTTGGAGATTCATTAGACCCTCATGCTACTGGTTTGAACCTAAGGAGTCATCACCTTCATGCATTATGGTTGGTGTTGAAGTGTGCTTTTTGATAAGGAAGGACAAGTCAACTTAGGGATAAATCTACAAAGTTAGACTTTTATTTATGGTTGTACTCTCTCCTATTTTTGTTAATGAAAAGAACATCATGTTTTCCTATATTTTATGTGTTATGTTTCAACTCGTATATTTCAATGCTTTTTTGACTCATTAAATAGAGGTTTTATATTATGCTACGTGGATTGTGGTTTCTTTGCTTGTTTTAGTCATGTGTGTAGGCTCTAATTATAACACTTGGGGCTAGAATTGGAGCTTACAAGCAAAGAGGAAAGGAAGGCTTGCTACAAATCTGAGGTAGGATTCTTTCTAATACTCTAATTTTTGTAAGGAAAACTTTGAATTTATTTGTCTTTTGTTGTTTTAGACTAGGCCACTAGGTCTAGGCAATTAACCTTTGTTCGCAATAGTGAAGTTTCGTATAACAAACCATAAGCACATCCTGATGGGTACACAACTTTATATTATGATGAGGATGACATCATCCCATGAAGTTATAGTTTGAATTGGAAAATCTCCCTTATTTATAATCTCAAAATGTTGTTTTTCTTAGGAGCAATATTCGACGTCTTTTCCACTTTGAAATTTTAAAATTTGGCTTCTCTTTGATTTCAATTTGTTGCATCCTCTTTCAATATTTTTGTTCCAAATTAAATTTTATTAATTTGTAATTTTAAAATTTAAACTTAATAATATATATATGATTAAAAAACACCATAATCTCATCTCGTTGGGTACATGAGTTTCTGTTATGATGACGATTGTTAGGAAAAGTACTGAGGGGGGGTGGTGAATTAATATTTTTATTTCACTTAGTTTTCAATTTCAAATTCAAAAAGATGTACCCTATTTTTATTCATACAAGTCATGTGTACGTGACTTCAGTGAATTAAAATTGTGTATGTTCATATTACTAATTTTTCACAAATTCCTTTAGTGATTTTACTTTACTATTGCATAATTATTTTTTTATTTATTCACTATTCAATAACCATGAGAAATCAATCATAACACATAAGAAACACATAAACACATAAGGGCATTGATATTTTAGGTGGAAATCTTGCCTCACTGTGACACTCAACTATGAAATACTGCTTCTCATGCCTCCAGAATTACGCATTGTGAAGTTGCAAGCTCTAGTCCCTCACTCCTATCATGTGCAACTACACATTTTGCAATCCCTGAGGCTTCCTCCTAGACCATTGCTTAGTTGCATGCAAGCCAATGATTTTCATGAAGAAATTTAGACTAGGAGATTTTTGGACTGATGTCGTTATGTCATAAGTGGATTTGACTCACATGTATTACATCTTGACATGACATGATGATTCTAGAAGAAGAGGAGAAGGAGAATACGCTAGAAGACACCTGGGAATTTGTGAAGACAAGATGATCATTGAACATGAATATGGAGGGACATTATATCGTGACATAAATCATAAGACCCATATCGCATAAAAGACTCTAGATCTTCAATCATTTTAGAGGAGAAAGAGGAAGAACATGAAACATTTATCATGAAGATACAATAAAAGTAGCAAGAAGAGTATCTTAGCAATGCCACAACACCATGAAGTTCCATGTCATCAGTGCCAAGTCATGTATTGTTCAAGTATCATCACAATGTCATTTGTGTCAATGTCTTTCCACATCATTTGTGGATGTAATGATGTAATTATAAAAAATAAAAGGACAAAATGTAATGGAGTTTTCTTTAGTGTGACTTTTTGGACTTTCCGGTGCTGGAATCCAGCAGAAAAAAATGAGGCGAAATCTTGATTTCTGTTATTTAAACTAGTTTTTTACTGTATATATAGATTCAACACCCTGAAAAACCCCCTAAGGCACTTGGATTATGTAGGAGTTACCATCAAACTTGTGATTTCAATAAATTCCTACCAGATTTTAGAGAAATTAAACCAAAAAAACCCACCGGAAAAGCTTCCAAAAAGTCGCACTAAAGGCAAATTGAAATGTAATATGTGGGAGTCCAAGAGTCATATGTGGAATATATAAAGTCACATGTGGAAAAATGAGTCATATCGAAGCTCAAAGGTCATGTAAGAATTTGAAAAGTTATAGTAGAAGCTAAAGATTCATGAGGGACCTTAAGAGTCACATGGGAGGTGAAGAGTCACATCATTAGTTATAAATATGCCCTCATAACTCAAGAAAAGGGCCTTTGGAGTCATAGAATTTGGAGAGCTAGCCTTGGCTTCTCTAGCTTGACATAGGAGAGAATATCATTCTTTGGAGAAGAAAGGAGTGACTTAATGTTCCACTATTGGAGCTAGTGTCTTACCTTTGTAATGGCGTACTTGGACCTTTCACCTAATAAATTATTAGAAGCTCACTGAGCTAACACATTTTCGTGCATGTATCGTGAATGTTGTAAGACTATTATTTAGATGTTTGCGGTATATACTTTTTTTCATATGTACTAAGGAAATTGAACTACTTCATTGGCTTTGGTACTTATATTGTTTAATGTGTGTTGTATTCACTTTAATATTCATTACGTCTATGTGAACTATTTTGGTAGATAACTAACAAAATTTTCCTTTCTCTTGTGTGCCTCTCTTAGGATAGTACTATTACTTTCCTTCCAGAGACTGATTCTTACTTCCCTCTCGTGAAGGTCTCCTTTCACACATTGGAATCGGTGTTTCACAATGTCAAATTACTTGTTGATTTCAAAGGTTATGTGCACACTCTCTTATGTTATTCATTGCGGCTGAGGAAAATCTTTGAGTTATGGTGGCCTAACCTATACTCTAGACGGGGCACCTACTCCAAATGGTGTGAGGTCTAATTGGGAATTCATACCGAGGATACCCCCTTGGTTGACATATTTCTAACACCATCAACACTCCCTTAGTGAAGGCTCCAACCCTTAGTGCCACCATGGACCACGTTTCATAATATTTCACACTGGATCAACCTATCTCAAATACACATTAAAACATGTAAACCACTGCCCCACATTAACGATATACCAAGATAGAAAATATTGAATCACTTGAGACCAAAACCAATATTGAAGACCAATGTGCCAACCACTAAATACTGAATCACTTAATACCAATTTGTGAATCATTTAATACCAACTAAATCACTGAGGCAGATCAATCACATAGTTCCCATTAAGCCATTATAACTAGGATCAAACCAATATACCAAGACAATCAAATCAATCCACTGAATAATCTCAAAGTCAATAACCAATCATTAATCAACACTGTCAGATAGAAGCAATCTATTATCATTACAAGCCCTGATCAACTTTACCTCAAAATCTCTATGTGACTGTTCTAAAAGGTACATGTGTATATACGCACTTCCTATGCATGAAACCTATGTATAAATCTCAAATCATTGAATACAATTGAACCATTGAATAACTGAGTCACCCAACACTCAACACGATATTGTAGATAAGCCAAAAATACAATTAAAAAAAGTAGTTTTTTTTTCCTCCAAAATATATACATGTACCTATTTTTAAATTTAAAGGATTTTGAGTGGTTTACATTATATGTACGTGAAAATTTCATGGGAACTTTTACGCTGAAATTTCCTCTAATATCCCTCGGTTCACAGATGCCCTTGTGGATTATCGTGCAAACCCAACTACAACACCTGTCACACTTGCATTAAGATCTAGACCTGCCTTCTCCCTATAGCACTTAATCAAGGATGGTGGAAAAAAAAGGGAAAAATCCCATGTCATCATCAATTAACTATTACTTTGTTTGCACCAAATCATTTGTATAATTAGATTAAAAAAGTACATATATGTTGTTTAAAAAATCTATCCATTAGGTACAATGTGTGTTTATGCATGTACATATTGTTGTCAGTTTGAAGAAGTACATAGCTTGGTTGACATTGATTCTTTCAAAAACCATTCCCTTTGGAGGTGATATCTCATATGTAAATTTTATCTATGTGGCGGATATACCGTGTGTGGATGAGAATACAAAGGAGGTTTATGACTTGAATGGAGAGCTTCTAATACATATTTATGGCACTGAATTTATATCTGAAGATTTGAGTTCAAAATACCCAAAAAATGTGTTTGAAGGAAAACATTTAAGCAATCAGTTTTCATAGGCTTACCCCTTGCTCATTTAGTGTTGTCTTGTCTATAACGGCTATGCAGTCAATGTAACATTTGTTGTTAACATAATATTTTCACATAAAATGATCCATTTTCAAGAGTTGATGATCAAAGTTGAAAGAGATTAAAATTATGTTCGTTACCCAAGTATCAACTCCTTGAAAATCTGTGGAACCAACGATAAGCCAAGCACAACATCCCTTTCAAGACGTTTGATCACATTGCTTACTTATGGAGGGGTTACAAAATATTTCTTCATTGAGTTTGTAATTAGTTCTATAGAAAAAATTCAGAATGAACTTGAAGATAAAGCAAATACTTGGAAAGTTGTAAAACAATATAGAATTTAGATGATGACCACATATGTCTTAGAAGGTTATCATGTGGAATTCATTTGCATGAATGAATTATTATTGGATTGAATGGAACCATGAATGAAATGTGGAGAAACGACCTTAAAATAGGTATATAGCATAAGCACATGCTCCTAGGGGCGATGCAGGGGAAATATATCGCTAGCTATAAACATAGAGTTGATTGGAGTTTACCCAAAACCAGGCCATTAGTTAGTCCCTTGATGTCGATAGGAAAGAGAGAGAAAAAGCGTAAAATCCCACCAGTTAGTAAAATATTTCCATGCTTTAAATAGTAAAATATCCTAATAAATAAATATAAGAATAGTCTATGTGTTGTATTTTTGGTACTTTATGTGTTGCATTTGACATGGTATTCAAACATTTATGATGATTCAATGTCCAATACTTGTATCCATTTCACTTGAATGAATCAACTTATCTATGTGAAGTCATTTATGGATTTGTTTTATCCCTGTTGACTCAGTGATAAAATACAAGATCCTAGGGACCTCTTGATCAACTCAGAGCTTTATTGAATTGTTTATTCTCTAATTTCCATTATTGGCATAGTGTTTATCTGTTATTAGTCATAGTTCGTGTTTACAATTTGGTTCACAAATTATTTTTTATGTATCTTAATGTATTTATTTCAACTTTTTCCTATACAGTATATAGATTGGGTACTATGGAATTGAGAGTGATGTGAAGGGGGGTAGGGGCCATGAGAGATTCCAACTTCACGTGGTTGTCCCTACTCAATAGAGAATAAATTTGGATTTGGATAATCTTCGAGCAAAAAACCCTTAATATAACAAAGCAAGAACAAAATAAATGTTGACTTTTTTGTTGCTTCATCGAGTGGAGGGAGGTTTGCTCCAATATTAAAATACTCCAATAATTTATTCTCGGAACTGAGAGGAGCTCAGTTAGGTATTCATCCACACAAGTCCTTTTAATTATTATTTATTAATGCAATTAAATTTAATATTTGGTCAAATTTAATCTAATTTTGCTTCATTAGTGTCATGAATATGTGTAGGACAAATAGTATCAATTCAGATGTTAAAGTGGAACAACTATCGGAAGAAAATAGATAAAAAAATTGTAACATTACATTTAGCATTCAAGGTAAGTTATTTTCAAGTTGATTCCTTTTTGCTTTTGCATAATGCACTACACTACTTATTTTATTTGTAGTCATATGAGTGCTAGATCTTTGAACTGACTTGACATTTCTTCTATATTTTAAAGAGAGTTGTTGTACAACTTGGTAAATCCAACTTACAAAGTTCTTTAGATTGGCAAGAACATACTTCCATCGATGGAAGAATGTATGAGCAATGGTAATTCAAAGGTGTATTATTTGTTTTTATTTGTCACTATCTAATTAGAAGTGATGGAACAAGGTTGATATCATGAATAGAAGATGAGGGATAGATGTAGTTGTGATCTTGTGGTGTTTCCCATTGCTTACATGTTCAATTTGTATTTAGTTAATGCCTTCAACATAAATACTACAAGCATTAAAATCATTTACATTTTTATATTACACAACAAAGAAATTTTGTATCTAATACGTTGGAAGTTTTGTGAACTTGCTTACTCTAAGAATAAATTTAATTTGTACATTCCAGTTCCTACTAATTATAGGTTTTACTATACCTGAATTGAAATGGCACTTTTGAGTGAATTGCAATCTTCTAATCTTGTGTAGACATTAATTTTAGAAGAAGACAAGGGAGTCAAGTTGGGAAAAGCGTTTAGAATTGATGACACCAATTGAGGTGAGATAACACTAGATTTTTGTCATTGCATGCTTGGGTTAGTTATCTTAATATATGAATCCATTCTTTAAAGATTCAATATATATATAAAGATTCTTCACATTTATAGAAGTAATCTCTTCCCTTATTGCAATTGCTCAAGTATCAATCTCAAGGCTTGGATCTTCAAGGCTCGAATCTTCAAGCTCAAATATCAAGGTTGATGTATATATGTTTCCTTTTGGATAGGCTTGAAACCCATAGTATTCTAAAAAATAATGATCATTTTGTTTCCTATTCCACTAACCTTAGCTCTGATACAATGTTGAGAAATCATAAGGGTGGCATTAGGTTATTTGTTAACTTGATTTCTCTTTACATGACAATTCATATTCCTTGTCAGTTAGTTCAAAATTTAAACCACTATCTTCATTTAATTTGGAATTGAAGATGAGTAACTTTTTTTTGAATAAAACATGATTGCTTTCCTTGAATTTGTCATGATGATAAATAAAACTGAAGGAAGAGTTGCTCATTTAAGGAAAACCCTCAAATTTAACCATGTCACTCTATTCTTCTTGGCCATAAAAGGAACTTCCCTTTGTATACTTTTACATTTCCCTTTCATGGTATTTTAAGGTAATGTGAAAGCCTCTTCCTTTCTTTCACACTAAAATTTAGGGTTGTTCATAAATCTGTCATGGTGATTTCCTATGCTGGAAATGATCAAGTCATGGTTCTTTTTTAATTCTACAATTCCTTATTTATCATTTCTTTGTCATCTTCAAACAAAGAGTTGTAAATAGTAGCAGTAGCCTCTTATTGTTCAAAAATTAATCTAGTAGATTCTCACTTCAAATCTAGGCTGGAAACTACTTCAAGATTGATTTCATCATCTTTAAGAGTTTGTCCTAGACCCTGTTCAATTAGCCTTTGCTCATAAAAAAAAAAAACGATCTCTTGAATAATGGGAAGGCATTATTTAGGAAAACGATCCCAACGTGTGTAGAATTCTTTAATAAAATATGCAAAAGATGAAAACATTTCCTTTCTAAGGCTACTGGACCAATTCCTTGGATTTCCTTTTAGACTTATGCAAAAAAAATCATTAAAATATCTTCATCAAAGAGTTCGTCATTGTTGTTAAATTCCATAAATGAAAAAAGATGTTAAGTGATTCAATTGATTTACCCATGGACTCTTGGAATTTCCTCTACATCTATCTTGGGATGTTCATGAGGAAATCCTTCGTTCTTTAATAAATCAATCAAAGCATACCATTGTCGTATCCATGGGGGGGGATTCCATGGTGGAAGACAATAATGAATGAGCAATTATTACCCAATCAAGATCAATAATAAATTCAATTTGTACGATAAGGGGCTTCAATGGAAGACAATCCTTCATCCTTTAAAACCAACTATGACTTGAAAAAATCACTTAATACTTCAACCAAGGAAGCATAAGGAAAATCAAAGCATGATATCAAATACACACTAAATAAACAAAGGAAGAACAAGGAGAAACCCTAAGCTTCTCCCTTCCATGTGATATTGTCTATCCCTCAATGGATCAATTTTAAAGGCTTGTAAAGAAATTAAACACTCCACCATTAATATTTATGCACCAAAATAAAACCAAGTAATATGAGCTTAAAAATTGAGACATTCACCACAAAGAAAGAACCCTTAACACCATAGATTCTCCAAGAAAGATATATTGACTAGGATCCAAAACAAGAGAGATTTGAAGTACCTAACCATAAGTTCAAATGAAAAGGTGCATCTCATCATATAGATGGTGCACCTCTTCCTTTCATAATAAAACTCAATTTTTCATGTGATTAGTTAGATCTAGCCTAGGAAAAGTAACTAAATAATTGTAAAAAAACATTTAAAAAACAGTGGTCAAGCCACATGTACAATGAAGAAGATGAAGTAAATGAGAGGAATTCTCCTCCAAATAAGGGTGAATGATGCCCATATAAGCTCCAAAGACTCTCCAACATGTGTATATGCCCCATGAATATCTACAAGTTTCAAACTAATCCACCCAAGATACCTCCAAAGTGGTTAAATGTGCTTCCAAGGTTCAAAAATCATTCTGTCAAAATAAAGACATCCAAAAAGGACAACTCCATGAAAAAAATTCCATAAATTGTTCAATCTAATGCTCCAATGCCTCCAAATAATGTATCAAATCAGTGCCCAAGATCATATCTTGGGTTAAGGGACCTTCGTGAAGCATGGGAGTAACTTCCCAAGTTAAAAAAATAAGTCATAAACCCCTAAAAATCCATAATGACGTGAAAATAGATGGAGTTGACCCCTCAAGTCTAGCTCATTAGTTTTCAAATGGTGTCCTTTAAGTTACCTCCGCATCTCTGAACTCATATGTTTTCTCAAATTTGTGTGAGGTTCAGTGAACCGATAGGGTAAAAAATGTCCCTCTCTGTATCCATTAGAGGAATCTGTGTAGTTAACATAGATAGAGCAACTTTCCTGGTCATTGTAGTAGTTTTCATTTCAATGAAAAGTAGAGGAGATGGAGGATGTGATTACTTGGATGATTTGGAGGAGGACGTTGCAATTCTAAGCCAAGAGAAATAGTGAAGTGCGTATGGAGTGATAAGGATAGAATGGAGCAGAGTAGAGTCTTGTTTAATAGTAAATTGAGAGAATGAAAATGATGAAGATACAAACACAAGAGTATGGAAGGATTGTGGTGGAAGGTGATGTGGAAGCAGAGGATGATGTGACGTAGGTGAGCTGGCTTGCTTTCTACGCCCTCACCTGTTGTCACAAATGATTTCAACAGAAACCCTTTTCCACCCTCTGGAGCTTCCACATTGGTAAGTGCTTTTCCCTTGAGTAGTAGTGGGGAAGATCTAATCCATAAATCTCCCAAACATCTGTGTCAGGAGACCAACTCTCGGGGGTTCTTTGTCGCATAAACTTTCCTCCTTGCATAAACTTTGATTTCTTTATACCACCAAGTTTGGATATGGACATAGCTCAGTCCAAAATCACGGTGATGCGCTTGAAACATGTGCACTTTTTAATCCTCCACTGGTGTGGGAACAATGTAAGCTTTGAAATGGGAACTATAAACTCAAAAGGGGAACTCTGGCCAAAAACCCTGAAAAAACGTCAAAAACAGTGCTAAAAACGAAAAGTGTGTATACCAGAACGATGGTTTTTCTTTGTAGGGTCAATTTTGAACATGTTTTAAAAATGGTAGTGAAAACAAAATATTCATGCAAAAAACACCTTGAAACGAAAAAGTGTTGATACTGGAATGATGATTTTTTTTTAGAGCCAATTTTCAACATTTTAAAAAAATTCTAGTAAAACCAAATTTTTATTGTGCAAAAAAAAAAGTTGTTTATGAGGGAAAAACACATTAATGTTTTTGGAAAAATAACATTTTTCTTTCCTAAGTATAAATTCAACATGTTTTCAACCATAACATGTTAGATACAAAAAAAAATGGAATTTTTTCAACCATAAAATTAAAAAACCATGACATTATGAACAAATTATATGACTAAATGAATCAAAATGTCATTATTTGTATATTGAATGAAACATACATTATATCTCTAATTTAACGTTGCATTGTAGATATTCTAAACAATTAAAATTATCATAATTAAGACATATAATCCAACAACATAAAAATGACTCATAAATTCTGATTTAACACCATATGCAAATCAAAATTTTTATTTCAAGATACGATGCAAACATCAGTTATATAAACTGTTTTAGACAATTATTCAAAATCACTCATATTTTCTTGAACACCATCAGAATTCACATCTTCAAATGAAGAATATGTTCCACATTCTTCTCTTTCATCAACTAGTGCCCCATCTGAGTCCACATGCATGCCCACCATTTCAGGTTTCAAAATTCTTCTAGATCTACGACTGGTTTCAGCAGACTCCCATCTCAACACTATTCCTTCTGGTAACAACCTTTTCAGAATCTCTATTGTCTTGAAGCGAAGAGTTCCTCTCTTTTTTAAATTGAAGTCATAAAAAAGTGTGTGAACATCCTCCAATTTTAAGATGTTTGTGCGGCGAAGATTTATATTTGTACCCTTTCTTTTTCTCTTTCCGCCATTTTTTTGGTCAACTACAATCTCTGGCTTATACACACCATTGAATGGGTGTGTATTTGTGGCATACCAATGTACTTCAACACCTGTAACATTCTCATTTTCTGTAAAGACGTTTAAACCTTAGCAACCTAGAATGGATAGCCATTTGGATCTCCATCTGCTAGCACTACGATCATGCACCCTCCTTAATATCCTGTACTGAACCCCTGTAAAGGTCTTCCATGGCTTCACGTTGTGCATGAGATCTTCTGGAACCAATATACATCTCTCTTTCCTCTACCCGTGAAGAATTAATAATACCTTGAGATTGTTGTTGTTCAACAATGTTTATTTCCTCATGTTCATTTGACACATTTTGTGGCCAAATAAATGGATTTTTCAAAGGTATATCTTCATATGTTGTTGTTGAAATGATATCACTTTGATTATTGAAAAATGACTCCCACCAAACTGAATCCACAATGTCAAAGTACTCATATGTATATCTAATGCATTTTTTAATTTATTTTAGGCAATAAAAATAATTTATATCTCTATTTTGTATGTGTGCATTATGAACTTCACCAACTAATTGTAATAACAATATTTTTGATGCAAATATTGGATGGTTTGGAATGAACTTCAAAAATTCCAAACCCGATGACGGTGCCCATTCTGCAATAGTTGAATACTTTTTGCCCCATATTAGTGTTTTTCCATCAATTTTATTGATACGAAATTGATGTTGGAAGCTAATGTCATTAAGTTGTTCAATGCATTTCTCCTCACCATGCGATCCTAGAATAAACCTTTGCATGTCAACAGTTTCTTCCAACACATCAAAAGTAGGCTCTCGAATGTATGATTTCTTAATACATTCAATTAATGATGGAAAGCTCCCAAATTCATTCCTCTTGAATGTGACCGAAAAAGGACTAAACATATGATCAATGGTCATGAGTGTGCCCAACAAGAAGGAAACCAACCTTTGCCTTTTGAAAAATTCTCAATTCAACAAGCATGTTTAGATATCCAAAAATAACCTGATTTTTATTTTCGTGGCAAGTGTTGTCCAATTGTAGATACAAAAGTTCAGGAAGATTACCAGACCAATGAGAAAGCATATCATGAATTGTGGTTATTGTCAGATTGGCATCATTATGAATATTTGGAGCTATGAAGTACACCCTTGGCAACATTTTCCCATTGAAGACCATACAACCGACCAAGTGATATTGAATAAAATTTTCCTCTTGTAAATTTTTGGGTGTGCAAAAAAAATGTGGTAAAAGTGTTTTCTTTTGGTCCATACCATCAGTTATCAAACCCAAGTATTTATTCAGATTATCATAACACTTCTTTTGATGCTTGTACAACTTTTTCCTTTCACTTTGTTGTTGTTCGCGATGCTCCTGAAGTTCTTTGACAATTGAATCTACACAACATAAAATAAAGCCATTAAGAAATATATTTTCAAAGTTGATGACTATACAATTTTAAAAGTTAAAGTTATGAATGCTTACCTCTTTCTGACCCTTCACATTTGTCCCTTTTTTATTTAAGAGAATCACATGTACTGCAAATCCCCATCCTTGTATTCTTAGGAATACGGACATTGTTGAATTCTTTCTTCAATACCTTCACAAAATATTGATATGTAATAAATCGACCATGTCCCTCAGCACCTTCTGCATATTCTTTGTATAAGTTGTAGATTTCTCATCTTGAAAAATTATCTAGAATATGTATTATCTCTCTATTTGGCATACACTCTCCATGCTTTGAAAAGAAATCTTTCATCCGTGACATTGCAGTATTTGATAATGGCCCAAACTGTCATTTATGATGTAATTCTGAATAAAATGTGAGATCCTTTTCCAAATTTGCTTGAATTCTCGAGAGACAAAAATTCCCCATCAAATGAAACATTTTGAAAGCCTTTCTACAGATAAATAAAGACCCAATATGATAATCATAACCTAACAATGTAGATTGCATGCACCCAATTAAATATGAATTTTGCATGCTTTTATTCATTGACAAATATCTCTTCCTTTTCTCTAATGAAAATTTGAAATCCATATGGTTCAAGCAATATTTTTGACAACATTCACTTGAAATGAGAGTGCTGATAGAACTTCTTCTCATTAGATCTTCTGCTCTACCCCTTGTATAACTAGAACATCTTGAATTTTTTTTTTTTGCGCTAGCTCGCCGCTCTGCAACTGATCCTCTGCGATTGTGGCCGTTGCCTCGGCCCTATGGCTGCTTCGAAGGGCTTCCTTCTCCTGCGAGGCGCTTTGATCCTACGTGGCGATCTGGTCATTCTTCGCGGCATTTCGGCCCTCTGCTTGGCTTTACAGGGGCACCTTTTCTGTGCAAGCTTGAAGGACTATGTTCGCTAGGATTTGGGTGTGCTCGATTCGATCGAGCTAAGGCGTTGTTGTAATGGAGTCACCGTCGCCTCCCCTTTCTGATACTGAGGCTTTTATCAAACTTCTGGATTCTCTTCCAAAGAAGAAAGCGACCGAGGCTGTGAAGTTTGTGAAACGTTTGGATGACATCCCTGAGATTTCGCTCCCTCCCGAGGGTCCGATTCAGGTCGCCCTTTCTTTGGCTGAGCGTGCTTTGGTTGGATAGTTCACTGGACTCTGGCCCTCCCCCAAAACCACGGAGAGCTGGGTCACAAGGAACTGGGCACCGCTGATTAAAAGCAGAGTCACTTCGTATTTTCTAGGGAAGGGATTCTTTCTGTTTGAATTCTCTGAAAAGGATGATAAGGATCTGATATTCCGTAACAGTCCCTATTTCATGGGCCCTCAGGGGTTGTATCTCAATAAGTGGATGCATGATTTTGATCCAGCAATTGACGTTCCCACAACCATCCCTGTGTGGGTTAGGCTACCCAACCTACCAGTGCATTGTTGGAACTGGGAGTCTCTTAAGTACATCAGAAACACCTTGGGAAAATTCATTGATCGAGCAAAGAGTAAAGACCAATATGACTATGCTAGAATCTGTGTTGAAGTTGACCTTGAGGTTGGTCTACCTGAGGCAATAAAGATTATGGTTGGAAGTTGGACACATGTTCAAAAGCTGGACTATGAGCAGCTTTCGTTCAAGTGCAGGAAATGCCATGTCTATGGCTATTTTGCTAGAGGTTGTCCAAAGAATAGTGAAGCGGAGAAAGGCAAGGAGGAAGGATGGAGTCAGGTTAAAAGGACCAAAACCGCTCACAAAGCCCCTAGAATTGGTAATATAAATGGAAAATTTCCCCAGGCAGGCTCTTGGATTCAAGCACCTCTCATGGAAGAATAAGGAAACAAATTTATACAGTTAAGCTCAGCAATAGAAGACACCCAAGAAATAGAGATGCAGAAAGAAGGATCGCCCCTCAAAGAGCCCCCCTTGGGACCAAAGCAAGTCGAAAGTAATGTAGATAGTGAAACGACCCAGCTAAAACAGTGAAATGACCCAACTACAACTATATATATATCAAGCACAATTTTTTTTTTTACACAACAATTAAAATCGGAAAACAAACACATTGAGATTTCAATTAAATCAACACACACATCGTTGATGCTCATTCCAAGAACATAACGCCACATTTATATACTTTTAATCTAAGGTAAAGTAATAACAAAATACACATGTACCGTACACCGGAGAGGCGAGACTCCGCTTGTTCTGTTGTCGCTGGTATTTCCTCGTTGCCGGTCACTTCTGTGAGTGTATGATGACGCGCTTGATCCGAATCAAGACCCACCGGTTTACCTCCCAGCCTACTCCTTGGGTACTCTTCTTCCCTGGGAACCCCCGAGCTGCAATGGGGTTGTACACTGGAGGAAGAATCTAGCTGGCAGAGGAGAGCAACCTTAGCTCAAGAGTCCCCTCTCTAAATCCCTCTACCTCACCAAACTCACTATAGCTTCGTAGTCACTGCTTTCACAACATCTCATCCATCCAACAATAGGGTTCCCAAAAAGTCCCTTCTACCATGGCCTGCCCCTTCTTTTATAAGATTTCTCATAGATGACACTTGGCATGTCATGCATAATTATAATATTTTTTTTATTTTTAATAGCTTGAATCCACCCACCCATGTGTCATTCTCTCATCATGGGTCACCCAAAATTATTTACTTATCTTTTTAATTAAAACTAATATTTTCCTCACCTCACAAGATTCCTATTTCTACTCCTAGTTGTCTCTTTATTCCCCCCTTTTATTCCTTAAATTGAGTTTATTACTTGGAGTCAATTAATGAGTTAAGATTTTATCCCCAATCTACTTCCTAAATCAACTCAGGTTATCTCTTAGAGGGATATTTTCATGCTGGTTGATGCCACATGGAGCTTCTCTACATTTCTCTAAATTTAATTTATTTTTCTTATTTTAATTCACCTTCCTCTTTTCTTAATTAAGTTTAATTGGTTTAGGATTAATCTTTATCCTTACAATATGTTTGTCTTCCCCTTTTATCTAATTAAACCACTTAATCTACCTAGAATTTTCCAACATGGGGAGGGTGGAATTTCTAAGGTACTTTATTTATTTCTTCCTATGATCCTCCTTATTCCAAGTTTTATTTTTGATTTAATTACCTTGGTTTATAATCATCATTTGTCCTTGATGTAACTCCCTAGTTTTCATTCCTTACTTATATTTATTTATTATCATTTATTTTTAATGATTCCAAGGGTGCCAAGTTTGGTTGTTCCCTTTAAGAACTTCCCTAGAAGTTCCAAGGGAGCCACACCTAATAGTTTAATTGTGATGCCAAGAGTGCCAAGTTTGGTTGTGCCCTTCAAGAACTTCCCTAGAAGTTCCAAGGGTGCCACACCTAACAGTTTAATTGTGATGCCAAGGGTGCCAAGTTGGTCGTGCCCTTCAAGAATTTCCCTTGAAATTCTAAGGGTGCCACACCACTTTCCCTTCAAGCATCCAGTGATTACGAGGGGAAAATATCGTGCAACGTCATAGACCACTATCATCTCTTTTGTTGCCTTCTATAGTGAGACTAATGGTGTCGGGGATCAAGGAATCCACCTTGATGCGCGCCCCCCGGTAAAATCCTCATGAGCGACCCAACTTGGGGACCTGCCCTCATGGCATTGTGATCTTCAAGGGGAAGGTGTTTCAACCCTTCCAGCCCAAGTCACGGTGGGAGTGCTAGTGGGTGAGATCAGGGACAGTGTCCCACCCCTCCCATGTAGTTCCATCTAATTGTACAACCCCATCACCCATATGTGAGTCATTCGGCCAAGCAACTCATATGTGCCTGCAACCATTAACATATCATCAAAATATAGATAAACATATATAGCAGGTTTCAAAATCGATTAGAATTTCAAAGATAAAATAATATAAATTTTCATCAAACCAGGTGTCGTCAACTCGTCATGTGCAAGTGCCTCTGGTGGTTTTCCTGCCATACTCAATAATAATCAGTAACCAGGTTTTTCAGTGTTAGTCATTGTCATAATAGCATTAATTACCATCACTTGGTCATTCACATCACCGTTCATTGTGAACCAGAACTAATGTAAGTAGCTAACATAAGGGATACCTCCATCATGGCTAGCATCATCATAATCTTAGTGGAACCATACATATAGATCAAGGCTATCATCACTATAACATCAATCGAAACATGTCTATCCTATACTACTATCACCATCATGATATCAATAGAGAATACACATAACCATTAATTATATCGTAATCATAATATTAATAGAGGACATACATAACCATCACATTCGCTGATAATAGAGTCACGTTTCTAGATCCTCAGCCTGAGTTACTCATAGACTAAAGTATGCAAGATAATGTCATATTAGAGTCAGGAAACTAGGGTGGGCACTACAATTTTGAATTCAACATTCTGTCTGCACGTGTGTGTCTCAAGCTCATCCTATTTTCAGCTCATTGACATTGCCAAAGCTTCATCTCCAATGTTCTTCAGGGTAACACATATCCAACGCAAACAACATGATCTCTTGTAAGTTTTTTCACTATGTCTAGTCCTTTCAACACAATCTCTACTTTGGCATGCTTCTTTGTTTCTTTTCTTGTGCTCCATGCAAAATCCTCTCCTTTCCAGTCACCTGGGTCAAAAATTAAGAGGGAAAGATTGCTTTTGAAGAGCCTGCCCAATCCAATAAGTCCCGGTTCTTCAACCAATCTCTCCTTTTCTCCAAGTATAATGTTGATTTGTCTCTCTAACATGCCTTCTGATGACAGAATATTAGTGGTAGGAATCCACCCGAGTATGAAGAGAAAGAAAGAAAACAAGGGGGGCCAAAAGAATCTGGAATGTATGGATAAGATCAATATCTCTTTAATTAGTTTTCGAGTTGTAGTTTCAAGTTATCCTTATTATTGTTTGGTAAGCGATTCTTTTTCCTTCAAATCTGGAAATGATCCTTTGAGTGCTGATATTCTGCCTTTAAATATGAGGTTGTTAAAGTTGTTCATTAAACTCTGTTAACCTCCTTTTAAGCAGGGTCAACACTGCCACCTGTATCTACAAGTTCATCTCACACGATAGATCTACTAAGAAATAACTTACTAAATGCTATTTCTTCTTTTCTGCTAGAGAAAATTGATTTGAATCAGGTTTCTCTTCCTTTTACACAATCGATGTGTTTTATGGGTTTTTTCTATACAACAAGATCACCTTTTTGCAACATCTTAAATAGCATCTTGCTAGACTCGAATACCAATGGTTTTGGTTCAAGGGAATAGGGGTATGGGGATTTTTGGTTTTCTCAACTCATGTCTAATGTCATCCGATGTTAGAGGTCATGCAGGGAGGTCTGATTCTCAACTCTACATAAAATTTCTTTAGTATTTATATATATATATATATATATATATATAATATATATATATATATATATATATACTATATAATATATATATATATATAATATTATATATATATCTATATATATATTTGTTACCTTAATAAAAATATATATTTTCGATGCTCAATGGTAGTTTTGTTTGGAAAAATTACATCATATTTATGACTTGTGATTTAGTATGATTTCGATGAATCATGTGGCTTTTAGGTGAATTTTCCTTATATTTTGGGTAATGAGCTTATTGATTGAATTTTTTCAATGATCTTTAAACTCTTTCAACATTGTTAATTTTTTGCTACAAGTTATTATTAGCAAGCAATGTCCCCCAAAGGTGCAAAGGCACGTGGATATAAGTGAAATTGAAAACATCATTTGTCACAAGTTATTACTATTTTCCTATAAATTGAAAACATCATTTGCCACAAGTTATTACTAGCTAGTAATTTCCCCAAAAAGTGCTAGCCAGTAATTTCCCCAAAAAGTGCAAAGACACAAGTTATCACTAGTAAGCAATTTCCCAAAAAATGTAAATTTCCCCAAAACAATGCAAAGGCACAACTTATCACTGGTAAGAAATTTCCCAGAAAGTGTAAAGACACGTCAATATGAGTGTTAAATTGAAAAAAATGTGTTTTAGGCTAAAATAATAATTGTTAGGGCTCTGTTTCTTACAAAATTGGACAATTATTCCACTGTCTTTGAATCCATTCTCTCCCAATTTAATACACTACTTTTCACCAAAAAGACTCTGAGAATGAGTGGTAAGAGGACACACTCTATTTCGAATCCATTCTCTCCCATTTTAATACACTACTTTCCACCAAAAAGACTCTAAGAATGAGTGGTAAGAAGACACACTCTATGGAACCCTCCGATGTCCCACGTACCTATTTTGATGGGGCCGCTCAACATGGATGTTGTGCCTGTGGGGTTTATATGATTCGTATGGAGGGTCAGCATATTGAAATATATTGGAACGAAGGTAATGGGATGAATAACAAAGTTGAGGTTATGGCGTTGGCAAGACTGGTCAACATCTGTGACTTTCTCAACATCCAAAATCTACAAATTTATGGGGATTCAAAAGTGATTATTGATCATATTTGGTCTATTCATGTCATAAAAAACCTAAATCTTTTGGGATGGTTGAACAGGATAAAATCTATAAGGAATTACAGGAAGGATTATTCTATAGATCACATTGACAGGGGAAAAAATAGTGTGGCTGATGCGTTATCAAAAAAGGGACTTGCCACTCAATATG
>APFE031618586.1:0-10665 GCA_000404065.3 Pinus taeda | reverse complement strand
TGTGATTGATTGGGAATAATTGACTTGATAAGATTCTTTAATCTTCCACACATTATATGCTTTAATTTTTTCTCCTGTATTTATTATTAGAATAATTAAATCAAATATTCTAATTGCTTGTGCAGGATAAATTAATATTGATACTTGATATCATATTGTTTTAACTACACATTTCAATTAGATGTATTTACACTAGTTTGTTCTAATTTTCTTCTTTTCCTTTTATTTTAAATTTTAATTTGTACTAACCCTAATATTGTGTGTGAATTATGATATAGACTTTAAATCTAACTTTTTCATAAATGATATTTTATTTTAATAAGTTTCATATGTTATATGCCTAGCACCTTTCTTTCCCTAAAATGTCATTTTAGTTTAAAATAATCTAATATTATTAACCTAACCATATTTATTTGTGAAATTAAAAAATCTATTCAAATTACATTAAACACAGTGAATACACTTTGAGGTGGAGGGAAGTAAGCCCTTGTCACCTGAAGGGCGAGGATTCTTAGAATCCTTATTAAATGTCTTCTAAGGTCTTTATTAGTTACCGGGACAATATAAGCACCAACAGAATGTAGACGATTATGTATTATGGCGTGAGAAAATTGCACTTGATTGATCCAAAGATCACATCAAATGATTAAAAGGGTTACATCGTTAATACAATACAAATGTGTTAAGGAAACACACATAAGAAGGAATGATTTGTGTTGGATTACTGAGGATATGTCAAAGATTATAATCAAAGAAATGCGACTACGGAAAATATTAAATGTATAGTTGCAACATGGGGTTTTATATATCGTGATGGAATTATATACTATAATGTGATAACACTATCATGTCACATTGATATAATACAATCCTCATATGGAGTAAGAACCATGTAATGGAATAATGTGCTACAATAGAAGGCTATAATCACATGCAATAAAGAAATAAAATACAAGCTGAAGTTGTAAGAGTAGAAGTGAGACACTTTAACATTAAAGTGCGACCATGTGCTACAAAGATAGAGCATTTGGTGGCCATTCTAGGGTTGTGCATGAAATTTTAAAGGAGCAATATTTATAACTATACAAAGGACCAAGGAAGACCGAGTGAAGAAGCTTTGTGTTGTAGCGGCTGCAACACCCTCCAAAATTTTGGCCTACACTTAAATTTTTTATCCTACTGTGGATCTTGTGGTCGATCTTTCTCAAGCTCCCCTCTTTGATCTTAAGATTCGTTCACACTTTTATCTTATATAGTATGTGTCATCTTTGGGCATGGGGATTATAGCTTGTCATGCAAAGGGAAGTTTTTTTCACTTCAAGGGGAAATCTTTGTGAGAATGGGTTGTTCTCATCACATAGAAATGTTTCACACTCGTTTTCAGACACTCTTGCGCAAGTGTCGCCTTTATCCTTCCAAAGTCTATAGTGGGAGCCACACTTGTTATAAGCTTCCACAAAGGTTGTTTTATTTAACGAAGTATGTTTTTATATGTTCTGGATGGTCTATGTTGTATCAATATGTGTTCAAATGTGTGATCATAGTCAAGTTCTATCACTGTTCACATCAGTGGCACCAATCCCACACTTAAGAAAATTCTGGAGCTCCCCTAGCAACCCAGCCTCATCTAGCTTTCTTGAACTGCACACTTCGAATCCACAACCCTCAAGCTTCTCCCTTGCTTGATGGAGCTGTGCAATAAAGCCTAGCTTCCCTTAGAATCCAAAAATCGACAATGGATTCCTCCAGTATCCTTCCCTCATCCGGAACCCACTGACTCCAGAAATTGTGCAGTTTTGTCCCTCAGGCATCTCAGTTGCCCAGTCCACCTTACCTCTTGAAATTGCGTAGATGTGTCCTCAGTGGCCAGAAAGAAGGATGAAATTCTATATGACTCTCAAGGAGCTGACGAGAAATATAAGGATGTAAGGAGCCCAGGGTATGATAGAAGATCAGGACCACATGAAGACTCCATTTGTTGCATAACCCTTTGGAGGGTAGGTATGGAAAAAAAAAGCACATATTTTGAAATACACCTCTTAGTGTAGCATGAACGACCTCTTATTATTGTTATGTCATTATGTGTTCAATGAAATGCATGGTTGTAAACACTGACAGTCATTCCATGTGTTTCCTCTACATGTCTTGCTCCCTTTTGCTTGTTAGACCAATTGTCATCTTTTGACATGTTTGATTGTTATGTCATGTTTGCGAACCTTTCTGGTGATCTTGAAGGTTGGTATTTGTATAAAAGTTGTCCTAGCCATGTAAACAACTATCACACTCATTCACAAGGTTTTAAGCATTGTTGCACAAGTATCGTCACAGTCGTCTGAAGGTCTATCTCAAGTATCGAACTTCTCACTTTTATTTCTAGATAGTCTTGCAGAGAGTAATGCTTTGTCTTGTTGATCCATTGGTCTATGCTATCATGTCGTCAAAGTATGTCAAGTGTGTGATCACAATGTCAAGTTCCTCACAAGTTTACTTGCCTTCCACACTTAACCATTTTCCTAAAAATCCTGGACAACTCTCTTTCACTGGACCTCGACTGAGCTGCACAATGTGCAGTAACAACCCTCAATGATGTTGCTATGCTTCTTGGAACCATGCAGTGCACAGAGACTTTCCCCAAAGGTAGTTTCACTACGTAATCCCAGAGCTGACAAGTCTATCATCCTTCCTAGAATTATGTAGAAACTACCTCAAACCGACCTGAACTGTACATTTTGCAAGATCAGTCATCAAGCTTCCCCCCTGCTTGCTGGAACCCTGCAATGTGTAGAGACCCAAGTTGTTCGGCTAATTTGGGTTGACCCAAGTTCAATATATATTGTGCACCAACAAAACCCTTGGTCACTGCCCCTTTCAACACTCACCTGCAAGAAGATCGCAGTCTCACCCAAAGTGACTATCAGAGAATGTCGAATGAGGTTTCTGCAGCCTTGAGTGACTAGGAGATGTGGTATATTATTATTTTATTTTACTCTCAATATTTAAAAATCATTTCGTTGCATTATATTAATAACTTAAACATGCCATATAGAACTGTAATCCATGAAAATGCAACTGTAATAACTGCTACTCTACAACATATAATAAACAAATATACACATCAAAAAACCAATTTAATGTGGTTCACTCTAGTGTAGGGCTATGCCCATAAGAACTGTTTCTTAATAAAATAATTCTTTCAACAACAACCAGTTCTTGGCCTATGCACTAAGATGCAGGTTGTCTGTGCACCCAGTTGCAGATTCTTCTAAAGGCATCTACACACTTAGCTTCAGAGCCTCTCCTTTTCTACCAAATTATAGATCACAATTATAATTCACCCATAACACTGATTTGGATCAAAACGGATTGATTGATATCTCTTCTTATTATTTTACCCTATATACACTATTACATTGTAGGTTTAAATCATCAAAAATGCCATGGTCCAAATACCATGGACTCCTTAAAAATATGGCCCAAAAATCATTAATCCCTTACAAAATTGCGCGCTTTTACAAAAAGAGGGGATTCGAACCAACCTAAAGCCCTGATGACACCTTACAAAATATTTAATTCCTCAAAATGAACTCCTCTACATGCTCCATTACACGCCCTGCTCCAGGCTACACTACGTGCTCCGCCCCACAAAATGCAGAGTCTCTACCAAAATCTAGGCCAAGTTGGGGTGCACCCAATAGGCCCCCAACAATTAAATGTGACTCACCCCAAGTTACTTAGCCAATTTGTCATTGATCTTCGCTGCAATGTTGTTGTAGTCATTGTTGAATTGTTGTATAATGTATGTGACCTGCTTCTCTTCACTTTGTACTTCCTCCAGTACTGCTTCTATCACCAGTCCCGTAGCCTTCTACATCACTGCCTCCTCTCTCTATCGAAGCTCTCAAAGATTCTCATCCACTGCTTGGGATAGTTGGGGAGCCTCATCCTACCATGTATTAGTTCTCTCTCTCAGAGTCTACTCTTCCTTCCTCAACTCCTATATCTTCTTCTAGAGGGAATTTCCCTCATTGACCTTTGTGAGCTTCTCTGATATTGGTAAGGTTTTCAAATTTGCATGAATCTCCTCTAGCTATTGTTGCTTCTGTTGAATATCATCTCTTAGTCTTTATGCATATGGATCTTCTTGCAGTGAAGTCAAAATCTAAAAGCTCTCATCCAATATCTCCCCATAATCTTCCACTGTAGCAAAGACACCAACCATTGCAACCTTCAAGTCAACCTCCTTCTACTCTCACACTTCCTTTGGTGTCATTGGTTGTAGCTTGATTTGTAGCTCACTGATATTCATCTCATATGTAAATTTCACATATGCGATCTTATTCTTATATCCTTTTACTACAAGGTCAAGCTTCGTGACCCTGTACTCCACTAGTTCCTCTTCTTGGACATCAATGTCTGAAACCTCACGACATGCTTCTTCAACCACCTCCTTCATCTTCTACTGTTGTTGTACTACCTGATCCCTCTCCTGGATCGCTTGGTAAAGCTTCTTCTGCAACGAAGCTCCCTTTCTCTCTACCTAAATGTTTAACTATGAAGTGAGTTGTTGACACCGCTTCAACTCATCTATGAACTCTAGATGTAGCTTGTGCAATCTCTGAAGTGGCAATGCTATGATTTTCATATTCACGTACCTCCACTCTTTGGTCTACTGTTGTACCTTAGTGGAATTAAATTGTAGGGCTCAGGCAAGTATTGTGCTATCCACGCTGCAAGTGTAGGCACTATTTGTCTTCAACGCATCCCATATTATAGCAAATCAACCCCTCTTACGTCAAATATTTTCTGAACTTTGACATAATCTAGAATGTAGCGAAGTAACTTCCTATGCCGAAGCTCTCTCTGTAGCGTAGTTTATAGTCCAGTTCCCACTTTCAACTACAGGTGACACTAAGACTTTTCTACTTTCTTCAGAGGGAAGCTGTAGGGACAAGGTTTTCCCTATACAACTCCAATCTACTACTATTTACTCTTCCTTGAACCAATTCTCTATTTAACTTTTCTAGTTGAATTGCGCATCCATCAGTAATATGCTTGATAATGTATGGGCCCAACCAATGCATCTTGAATTTTCTTGGAAATTTTACAAACTTATCGTCATAAAGGAGAACAAGGTCTCCTACCTGGAATTTATTTTGCTTAATATGTCTGTCATGTCAGGCCTTTTATCTTTCTATAAATCTATCTTCCTTTGATAAAGCAACTATGGTATTCTTTCATTCATTATATCAGGATATACCATATCTATAAAAGTTACAATCCTCCAGATATGCATGATATACTGTATGGGAATCACAACTTCTTTCCCATAAACTAACTTGAAGGGTATTTGACCTGTTAAATTTTTACATTTGTTCCTATAAACCCATAATACTGCTAGAATTATAAGGTCCCAATCATCTCTATTCGCATTGCATACCTTAGTAAGTGCATTCTCCAAAATATTATTAAATTCTTATATTATTCCATTGGCCTGAGGGTGATAAGGGGTACTCTTCTGATGATAAACTTGGAACTCCTTAATCAATGCTTCAATAGCCTTATTCAGGAAGTGTGAACCTTGGTTAGTCATCAAAATCTTCGAGCATCAAAATCTAGACAATATATACTCAAAAATAAACTTTGCAACAGTCTTTGCATTGCAATGTATTACTTGTTTTGCTTCGGCCCATATTTTCAAGTAATCAGTCAGTGTAATTATGTACCTTGAACCAATCCTCTTTCTAAGTGAGTTGATGGGTCCAATAAAATCAATGGCCCACTTATCAAAGGCCTACAATAAAACTTGTGGTACCAATGACATCTCATCTCTTCTAGAAGGCTTACCTTTTCTTTGAGACACATGACATGCTCGACAATATTCTATCACATTTATGTAGTGTAGGCCACCGCAATCATCCTCTCAAAATATAATGCGAAGTAGATTTTCCTGCATATTATCCACTAGACAACCCCCATGAGCCTCTGCTAGAATAATTTGTCTCTCATGTTGTGGAACATATCTATGCAGTATCTCATCTAGTCCCATCTTATATAATCGTCCTACTATTAATGAAAATTCTGTTGCCTTAACCACTAATTATTTCTTTTTCTATGTAGTATACTCTGAAGGAGCCATTCTTGTGGTCAATAACTAAATGATATCTGTGAAATGGTCATTTGTAGCTCTGATTGCAAATAACTATGCATCATAGATATTACCCTCAATGTTGGTTGGTTCTTCCCCTGTTTCGAGTCTTGACAGATGGTTAGGTCCTTCATTCAGTCTCCCTAGTTTAACAATGATCTAAAAGTCATATTCCTGGAATAACATTAACCATTTGCATATCTTTCCTCCTAAGACAAGCTTATTAATGAAATACTTCAATGCATAATGATCTGTAAACATTTTAAAGTGTGAGACTAGCAAATAGTGTCTAAACTTCAGCAAATCATATACCATGGTCAGTCCTTCCCTTTCTGTAGTGGTGTAATTTTTTTCTTCTTTAGATATAGGATGATCAATCTCTCTTGCACCAGGTTGTGCTAGTACCACTCCCAAAGCTATATAAGAGGCATCCACATGGACATGGAATTCCTTATTCCAATGAGGGAACACTAGTATAGGTGCAACTACCATTTTTTCTTTCAATATGTCGAGATTCTTCTGACATTCTTCATTCCACTAAGAGGTTACATCCTTCTTCAAAAATTTCTCCATAGGCATAGTGATCTGAGCATACCCCTTGATGAACTTCCTATAATACCTAGTATGTCCCAATGTAGTGTGAAGTTGTCTTACTATCTTAGGTGGAGGAAAGTTCACAATGATAACAATATACCATTATTCCTTGCTTACAGACAATATGTCCCAACAATACGTTGAAAGGTACACAAAATATGCACTTATTTAGGTTTAAAGAGAACTGATATTGTCTACATGTGCCGGGCATAAGTCTTAAACTTTCAACATGTTTTCTGAACAATCCAAATACCATCCAATCATCAAAATACACCTCTAAAAACTTATGGATTTATTCCTTAAAATATACAACCACCACCCTAGAAAATATAGCAGGGGCATTTTTTAATCCAAAATGCATTACTTTGTATTAATATGAGCCCCATTATGTAGAAAATATAGTCTTGTGCCGATCTTAAGGTGCAACCCTAATATGATGATAACCTGAGAATCCATCTGTAGATGAGTAAGCTTCCTGACCACCTACATTGTCTAGCACTTCATCTATGAAAGAGGTAGGGAATGGATCATGTAAACATGCATCATTCAACTTTCTCAAATCAACATAGATCCTAATTTCTCCTTGAGTCTTCTTCTCTTGCACCACCAAAGGACTCACCCATTCTAATTCTTTTACAAGGTCAATAATTCCTAATGCTATCATCGTATCAAGCTCTACTTTCACTTTCTCCTTATACTTCGGGTTCAACTTGTAAGGTCTTTGTTTGACTGACATCACATCAGGCTTAAGGCGAACCTTCATGACTCCTAGATCTCCTATTATACCCTTCATCTTTGAAAACTTGGTGGGAAATAGTTCTTGATATTGATGACATAACTTTGTAACTTTACTGACTATCTCCTCATCCCAGTAGTCTCCTATTGTTGCAAACTTGGGCTCCTTCTCCAATCCTATGTTCACCTTCTTGGTCTTCAATGACATTGTTATGTCTGGTATCTCTAGCTCAGGTCCAGTTACTTCGCGATATCCTTCTAACTCTGCTATGTTGATGTTGTGAGGATCTTCTTCTTCATCTACAATAAGGTTATAACACTCCAGTGCATTTTCTATCTGTGTAGCCCAATCAGGTTGTTGCCATGTCAGTGGGGTTACATTCTCAAATATCCTCTTCTTGACTATTTGAAGGGAAATTTCTATGTATGGGAAATCGTCCTCAAAGATGAATGTTAATATGAAGACATCAACCATGTCTGCCCAGTTTACAGTACCATGTCAAAGCTTCGCTTCTAGGTACCAGTTCTTAGGGATTGTCTCTAATGTATGAATGAATCCATGTGTCCATTCTTGTTGTGTAATCTCCTTCAATGTTGTAATGCATAGCTAGATATGCGTCCTAGTATTAGTTTCATGACAATATTTTATCTCCATCTCTGTATCTATCTATCTAAACCTTATGCCCATTAGTCTTCGACATTCTTGCCAACCTCCTATATTCTTCTTGTGTGCATTCCACCATCTAGTAGTGGTAGCTTTCAGGGATATATCCAAGGATGAAAACCTTTGAGTTTCTGGAACTTGCTATTCTTAATCATTAAGAAAATTATTTACATCACCTAAGCCATCATAAGAAGGTAGGTTACATACTTCATATATCATACAATGAACTAATTTGGTAATTCTTTCACAACGCCTTGTGGATACTTCATGCAACCTATTCTTTCAGTTATCTAACTATTCTTCTAAGTCTGAGGTACAAGAACTATCACATTCCAAACTAAAATTTTCCTTTATAGTAGGGTTAAGACAATCATGTTCCTTCATTGTCATTTGATAGATATTGTCTATGTTAGCTGTGCAATATCCTTCTCTGGCTAGTTTTATATATCTTACTCCTTTCGATGGATCCAAGGGAACAATTACTCCCTTATTGTTTCCTTCAAATATCATCTATCTCTTCTTCATATTAATTATGGCCATATTGTCAAATGCCCAATCAATTTCAAGCAATGTAGGATAATGGTTACTCTCAGCGACGATCTCTATTGCCTCAAAATCAGTAGTAGTGAAAATTCCTTCAATATCCACTGTGATACTCGGTAGTCTTCCGAGAGGGAATATCTTTTGCTAATTTGACATCCTTAATAGGATAGGTGACCACTATAGCTTCAAATTACCCATTAATTCTCTTGTATGCTTCATTAATACATTAGGATCAGATCCTAGATCCAGAATAATTTGATCCATCTCATACTCTTCTATCTACTCACTAAGCCTCATCTCTCTTCTAGTTCTCTTCTGTCGATGCAAATCATTGACTGCATGCATCTCACTTCGTGGTGTTTCTTTGGATGCACATGAATCTATCAACTCCTGAAGCCCTTATACATTATTTTGATCTCTTAACAATTTCATAAAAGTTTGCGAAAAAGACTTTGAAATAGCTAGTTGATTTTTTTTAATCCTACTCTTCTGTCAGAGCTCAATCCTATGTTGGAGCTCGGTTTTGTATCAAATTTGATGACACGTCACAATTAATTTTATGATCGGTCTTTGGCTGTGCACTAGAGGTCGAAGCTCCAACATCCATAAAAAAATTATTTTCTTCCATAAATACTTCTTTTGCTTTCTGAATATCGAAAACAAGAACTTTCTCAACAATTTTTTTGACCCATGCACTTTCAAATTCTCTCTTTTCATCCATTTTATTACTACTAGTCGCAGCTCCACTTCTAGTGACAATACTAATTCAAGGTTCATTAGTCCTCCTTTCAACGGTCATCATTTGAATATTATGTGTTGATTGTTGATTCCTTTTTTCTTGAATATTCGCCATAAGTACATGACATTATTCAGTTACATGGTCAAAGGATTTATAGTGCTTACATATCATTGTGGGGTTTTGAAATTCTCTCACAAAATGACTTGGCTAGCTGAAGTTATAGTAAATGATCTCTCCACATCCTTAACGAGATCCACCACCTTGATCTCTTCCTTGGTAACCTCCTTGACCACTGCATTGTCCATTGTCCTCATGTTCATGCTCTTGTGCTTGCATTCTATAAGCCTCAGCATCACCCTCCATCATTAGTTCATAAGCCTGACAATTATTCTCATCGTGTCATACAGATTTATAGAATTTTCAATATAGATTCCTTGAAGTCTATACATATATATGTAACAAGTAATAGTCTTATCAACAATGTTGGCCTCCAGTCTTACATTTTCCACACCACAGGTTGGATCCTACATTCAAGGGATTCAGTGCTCCACCATCCATGTAATCCCGAAAAGATAGGGCATTGTTCATTACAATGGCCCTCCGATATGCACTCTGTACACCATACTTTTTCTCTAACTTCTTTTCTTTTCTTGATGTCTTGTATCTGTAGAGTTAGGTTTTCTAGCTGATTTTGAATTTGTTGCATGCCTGCATTAGTATCTCTTATAGGTGAAGCTTCCAATTTCATCACAATCTATAGAGCTTCAACTTGAATTTCTATCTTTTGTTGCATCAATAAAAATGTGATATGTGGTAGCATTGTAGCTATAAACCCTTCCTGATGTTGCTACTAAGCTATGTCAAAGCTTACTTTATCCAATAACACCTTAAATCCCTAATCAAACTCCCAAACAGACTCAGTAGGTTTTTGTTTCACCTCTTTCAACTCGGTGATGCTTTGCGACTTAGACTTCTACTTCTTAAACTTTGTTATCAATGATGTTTTAATATCTGAAAGCATTTTTTTTTTATTATTTGAATACTTCATATACCATGCCAATGCTCTATCTTAGAGCATCGTAATGCATTTCACTTTCTTTATATTCTCATCATTGATATGCTTCGTTGTCCATACATCTTTGCATAAAAACCAAAGCTGTTATGAATCCTCCAATCTAGTTCCTTTAACAATTGGTAGCTTAATATCGTCAGCCATACTTCTTCTTGGAGGGGGAGGGGGATGGG
>APFE031618573.1:36141-103437 GCA_000404065.3 Pinus taeda | reverse complement strand
AAATATTGCAGAAATATAAACACAGAAAACACACAAAACAAGAGAGACACAGATATACGTGGTTCACCCAGTTTGGGCTACGTCCACCTCAAACAGCCAGTCCTTCCTTTCTATTTTGCAGTAAAATGAAGAGACACAACCTACAGCAAATCCGTTGTAATATCCTCTGTCTTCTCTCACAGTCTCACCTCTTTGTTTCTCGCTCACCCCGAATACACATCTATCTCACAGCCTCAAATACAATACCCTCATACAAAGAGAGGGGTTGCCTTCTAGGGCAAAAACCCCTAAACTAAACATAAGTTCTACCGTCAGATCATCCGCCTAATGAACGACCCAGATTGACTAGAAATTACTATACTTTTACAAGGCAATTTTACAGCTGTTTTTAGCTTCGGGGGTGCTTCCCCCGAAACCCCCCGCCAGGGGGGGTTCCCAAAGGTCGCAGCCACCCCCCTCTGGACCCCCCCTACAACGAATATTTTACGGGCGGCGTTGTCGCCCCCATTTTGAACTGGGGTCCAATGTGGCGGTACTTTTGAATATAGAAGATAATCAGGATCCACACCCAACAGAAACCCCTATCTCAAAGAAAATAAAACCTTGTTGGAAGAAGTAGAGGTCCTAGTTAATGAGGATTGCTTGGTCTTTAGGAAAATACCATGTTCACGGTCTCCATGAGGAAGGGGTAAATCTTTGGCTATTTCAAAAATATAATGATGTTTGTAGAACTCTTAGTGGATTTCTTGTGTAAAACTACCCATAATTTATATGGAATTAAATTCAAATAATGTTCTTTCTTCTATAAATTCTCCACAAGAAGTTAACTAGTTATTCTAGGAAAGTCTATTTGAATCCCTCAATGTGTGTATATATGGTCTTCTTTAGAGAAATTCATATGTTTTTCTTTGAAATCCATGGCGCCTAGTCGTAAAATGCATAGACTTATTCCCCTAACACTATACCAAAACCATCAATAGACTTATTCACCTGTAAATGAAATTTTGAGTACTACAATTGCAAGCCGAGACTATGATCCATTAGTGTTTGATGTAGCCAATAAGTTCCAAGATTTGTTGACACAAAATGCCTAGAAAATGCATGGATGGATATTAAGAGATCTTCCTAAGGGAAATTATGTTTATTCATAAATGAGTAGGAGTGTAGGTGTCTTCAACTAATAAATATGGTGTTTCTTTGATAGTTATGTGTTCAAGTATGGGACGGAGTTTCCATGCCTATTTAGAACAATTTATATTCTTTAAAATTGTGACATAGAACATATTTTTTTTTATCACAATTATATCAAAGTACACCTGTTTGGAAATCATCCAACTTCCCTAATCTCTCATGCAACTCCTTATCAAACGTTTCAAGCTAGCTTCCTAGGTTGTTCAACTTGTTGGAAGTAGAGTGGGTGGTGCACTGTTGAGGGGAGATGTATGAGTTGGTTTATATGGATACACCATGAGTTGCCTTACTGATGAAGTTTACTAGGTCTTAAAGGCAAAGGAGCATTAGGTTCAATAAACATCTAATATAAAATAAACACCCTATCTAATTTATGTTAAGGGAGTACGCAAGGAGGCTCAGCTAGATGCTTAGGCATACTACCAAGCTACTACATAGTGATCTCTATAAGTAATTTTCTTTAAAGGGATTTCCTATATACCTAATAGTGAGTGGAAGTTAGATTTGATACATAAGTAATATTTATGCAATATTTAATGTTATTTAATTATTTTTATATAGTTGACTATATACATGATAGTGCGTGGATATTAGATTTGATAGATAAGTAATATTTGCGCAATATTTATTGTTATTTTATTATTTTTAGATAGTTGATATTATTTTTAAATATTAATGTTATTTTGTTTATGATTGTTAATTTAATTATGAAATAGATTTTAAAATTGCTTAATATAATTAAAAAAGTGGATGATTTTAAGTTTATATTTGAAGTTGAAAAATAATTAATATAAATAATTAAAAATTGTTATTTTTTTTTTTGTTTATATAGGATAAGGTAAGTAATTGTTTTATTTTAATTTAATTATTATAAATAAGTTAGAATAATTTTTGAATAATAAATTGTGAATAACTAATATTAGCCTAACCTTCATGAAGAAGAAGAAGCGAAGCCCTGGCTAACTGACCTCATCATAACTGAAGGAGCAAAGTTAGCCTTTACCTTTTGGTTAGCAATTATAGATAGCTGAAGTAGTGAGAGTTCATTTGGATTGAAAGTTGTTAAAGAAACCACCCCAAAAATTATGAGAAGTGGAACAAAAATTACCAAAAGTGGAACGATTAGGTGGATCTCCATTTTTTCCATTAGCGAAAGGAGAAGGAGAAAGCGAAGGATGCTTACTTGCAGAAGATGGAGAATGTTTTGAGTTAGAAATCCTGAATTTGTTCTTATTGCAAGAGATGAAAGATTTAGAAGAAGAATGTGTTTCTTCTTCATCATCATTATTATGATTATCATGGCCCTGACCCCATCCCCATCCCCATCCCCATCTGCGAGGGTCTACTCTAGGTGCTTTCGTAATCACGACTTTTGCAAAACAGTCTGCAGTTTCGTTGCCTTCTACTCCAGAGTGGGCCTTCACCTTATGCATATGAACCTAGGTAGGCCAATCCTTATTATTGATCTCCTTCAATATCCTCTCCTACAAAGACACTCTTCAATAACAATATATTAATCAAAATTATTGAAAGAACTAAACAATGAAAAATAATTTTTGGAACAAAGAAATCTAACACATTGTTTGTCCATGATGAATGACTCCACTAATCAATGTCATCACATCTTCTTCATATAAGGAACGTAGATAGTCAACCTATGATACTATATTATTGAAAATTATGACAACATTAGAAATAGGTGAAGTATTTCAAAAATTGACACTTATAGGAAGGATTTGAAAAACTGACACTTGTTGAATTTGGTTTTACTATGATGCTAGAAACCATCCCACCTCCCACCACTCCTCCACAATATAGCTCGAAGGTAATACTTGAGATTTTGTAAATATATTAATAAAATATATGTTGGCTCAGATGAGTCATCCAGGAAAAGACCCCGGGTTTAGGCACGGAAGGCCAACAATGGTCTGCTGTAGTCTAGGACAACATTGGCATTTTCACCTCACCTCGAAGGGCAAAGAGTCTCACCCAAAGCACGCTGTGACCAAAAGGGGAGAAGGGCTTAGCATGGAATTGAGGGGATCTAAGTTAGACATAGGCGGTCATACATATATGTGTTCATAATACATGGAATAGATATAATGATATCCTAAAATCATACTCAAGGACTCATCGTGCATGCCACATAACTAACAACATACTAACATCGATCTAGCAAGCACTAGCTTCATGCAACAAGAAGACTATTTAAAATTTTAATAAGCCACAGAACATGATGCGTAATACACTATGAGTCTTTTTCTTCAACTCGGATTACATTAAATCAGTAGAACATAATACATTATAACTTGGCCTCTTGCCATCAACAATACATAAAATACCCGGCTCAGTAGCTCAGGTCAGATCTGCTTCGCAACCCAGTCCATTAGTCTTCAGCTCTTCCTACTTCTTCTCTTAGGTCTGCATACCTCCTTGGCAGTGCAATCCTTAAGTGTCTGGTAGGTCTATCCTCAACAACAACCCCGACGATAAATGAAACCCAATAGCAATAGTAGCAACACCAACAACAACCAACCTCTTCCTTTCTGTTCTTCCTCTTTATATATCTTTCCCGGCTGCCTAGATTGCTAGTTCTCGCTTGGCTGCTTACTTCCTTGGTTGCCTCTCTGCCTTCCTGTCTCCTCATCTACCTTTTCCTCCCGCTACAACCTTGCCATTACCTTTCCACAACTGCTCATTCTGCCACCCAATCATTGCTGCCATTTTTCCTTTCCCACCCTATAGTTGGTCAAAATTGGTCAAAACTCTTCAAAATTAACAAAGGATCCAACAGGCCCCAACCACAATTTCTCGACTCATCCCCCAGTCAAGTCATTTTGACCTATGGTGGCTCCGTTGCTATTTCCATGGGTTCTACGAGTGGTGGCTGTGTTTCTACCGACACCGTTTCCAATCTCTATTGTTCTGGCACCTCTGTTGATGTGATACCTTCTTGTGGAATAGGCATATCTTCCATTTCAATCCTAGCCTATGGTGTGGCATTTGCCCCTGTGGCCCTTTCTTGACCTTGTGGCTCCTTTATTCCAAACAAAGGCTTCAACTCGAGGGCTGCTGTTGTCGTCTACTGCTTGAACTCATTGTATCGCTTGATAGCCATGTCCCAGTTTGCGAGGATCGTGTCTACACTTTGTGTGAATGCCTCGGTTGATTCTGATGTTAAGGTTGTCGACCGTTGGATATGCAAGCCTTCCAATTGCTGGCTACTGCATCACAGGCCTCTTTTAACAATAGGACCTGCATTCGAACCGGGGGCTGCAAGTCTCAGATTACTCTTTTCGTCCTGGATGACTCCTCCTCAATTGCATCAACCTGGGCTTGGAGGACATCGATTTGTTCATTTAGTTGCTGGAGCTTAGCAGGATATATGCATGCCCTTGTGCTGGAAAATAGAGATTGAATCTTCTATGGGAACTGGTAGACTTGGTGATTATTCAGAGCTAGAATGCCTAACCAGTCGTGGACCTTTCCCATTAAGGTGTATCCATTGGTGAGGGTGTCAACTAGTGATTGTTTCTTTATGTCGAGCTCTCACATCTTGCTTTCAACTGAGCACGCATATATTTCCACAGGGTTTGGCAGTGCAGACCTTACGGTCTCTAGCTTCCTCTTCATTTATGCATTTGTGGTTGCTAGGTGTATGCATGCTGTCTGTATATGATTGCAGTAGTCGATCAAGGAGCAGGAAGACATGTCTACTGGTGCTTTCGTGTTGGCTTCAATGATGGTTGGCCACATGGCTTGGAATCTCTCAGTAAGCTGATCCACTTGTGCTTGCAACCCTATATTTTCCTCTTGTAGGTGATCCCGTTCTTTTGTTATTGCAGGCAATTGCATCTTCTGCTACTCATGCTCCTTAGCCAGTTTCTCATGTAGGCCCTTGGCCTTGTGGGCGGCTTGCTGAATGAAAGAAAAATGGGTTGATGACCAGTGATAAAGTGTATCAACCCTCATTATGTCTGGTTCTGGAAATTGTTGCTGTAAGGGTAGGCTGCTTGCAATGGATTTATCAAAATGTGAGGTGAGTGAATGCTCTTGCTGGGATGGTTGTTGTGATGGCGGGGTGAACTGTGGTGTGGCTGGGGTGATGCTAAGATTTGAGGGGACTATGATCTTTATAGGGAGAGTGGGTAGGTATGGGCCAATCCTTTCTCCCTGCAAACTGGTATCCATACGTCTTCCAGTTAGTGGGTCCAGTCCTAGCATCAATTTTGTACTCCCAGTGGGTGGCGAGGTGGCACCTTCTTTCCAGCCAGTTGACTGAACTTATGCTCCCACATATATTCTCCTATGGCCAAACAGGAAGAGATTAGACACTGTTGCGGAGGTGGAAGTTTTTTTCAAGGATGACTCCCACAACTGATGTACTACAGTGGTTGCAGCATTGGGGATTTCCTCGACTATGGCAGTTGCGGGAATTTGGTGCTCGACCTTAACAATGAGATCGATAACTGGGGTTGGCGCACTAACTTTTGGCTTTTTGGCAACTGACTTTTTGACTTGGGGGGTGTGGATAACTTGCTTATTTTGTGGCTTGGGTATTGGTGTCATGGAGGGAGCCTGGGCTACACCCGCGGGAGGTGCCATTGAGAGGGGTGGCATTATAATGGGGAACATCATAGTTGAATGTTGAAAATGTTCGGGATAGTCACCCTCACTTGGCTCGAAGCTTGCAATTGTCCTCCTTACCTCGAACATTTTTTCCTCCATTTGGACCAGCATTGGTTGGAGTACTTCCATAGCCACCCTTTTGCTCCTGCTTTCTACCCCATCTCCCTCTTGGTTCTATGGTGCTAGAGCTCCGAACAGGTATCGGGGCTTCCCTTCTGTTTTTTCGGAGGCCACTCCAGCCCAGGACTCTACTTCTTTGCGCAAGGCCTCCTTTGCTAGGCTAAATATTTGTGGCCTTAATTTAAATGTGGTGGTGTTGACACACCATGGTCTGAGATAAGTATGCAAGTGTGAGGCCCCGAACCAGAGGTCGCCTAAGAACTCATCCAGGAGAGTCTTGGTTATTCCCTCTGCGAACTGAATGGCATCCACCATCTATGTGTACCAGCTCATGAAGGCCATTTTATTGATCTCTTTTATATTGGTATCCCCCAATGGCATCCATGGTTCATATCTGAGTGTAATTGGTTGATCTTTAGTAATAGTTGCCATCTGCCTCTCTAGAGGTGGCCTCCACTTCCACGTCGCCAACGTCATTACCAAATATCCAAACACAAATCTAGTGCTCTGTCGGTAGACATATTCACATGCCTCAAAGAGTTCGTTGAGTATAAAGGCTACCCAGTTTTGTATCTCACCCTAGCAGCAATGTTCTTCTATTGAGACTGTGTCTAGGGTGCACTCATTTCTCGTGAAGTGCCTCATTATCTTTCCTGCAATAAGGTAGCAGGAAAATCGAATGCTATCCTTATTTATTCTATCTAGCTTCGTGCCTTTTCCCCCCTAATCTGTCCCATAGTGGGTGTAGATGTTGTCCTCTGTCAGTTTCTTACCTTGCTTGGACCCAACTTGGAATGCTGTGCTAATTTCATTCTCGATGTTTGCCAACCAGGTCAATTGGTAGATGTCTTCGACATGGATCAGGTATTCTCTATCTAGCCATAAGGAACCTCCATGCATCCTGCTCACTAATAGCTTGGTACATTGCATGGCGGCTAGCTGGGTACTGAACACACGAAGATTTCACAAGCTGAACAACATGGAATTCTATAGCCCTTTTAAGTCTCCCCTGATTCTGGAGGCCCTGGTGCCATCCTCCCGTTGAAATTCTTCTGCATATACCTCCCTCTTCATTGTTGGGAATTGGAACTCGTCTATGAAGTTGTTGTCAATGAGGATTGACCTGTAGTATTTCCCATACAGGTCATCCAGAACTTCGATTCTTGCATCAATAGTGGTTTATGGGACTGATATGATTCTGTTTGCCATTGTTCCCCTTCTTCTATAAACATTTTGCACTGGTGGTCTTCTATTTCTCTTGTCCTGCTCCTATTCTTTTGAGTGCTCCTGGAATCCTTTTGGTGTTTGAAATTCTACCATTCCCTACATTCTCTTGAGAGTTATGTAGCTGGTTCTGACATGACATCCCCTGATTGATGAGGCTTTAATCAACTAATTACTCCAGCAACCTTTCCATGTATTCTGTCTATCCTTTTGCCGCCGTTGGCTAATCGGTATGTGCCAACTATGACGTGGGCTTGGAAAGTACAGAGTGGGCTACATGGCATCTTTATTCTATAGTGATGGGGTTATTTATTAAATAATTCTATGCTTAATGGGAAAGATTTTGCGACCCTACCCTGACAATTTCCTTATTGATTACTTAATGAGGAAATAACTACTGGTTAGCGGATGGGACGTGTGTGTGTGCGACCATCAATTTTGGAAACAGTTCGAACCTACATGTATTTTGTTGATGGTGTTTGACACACACAGCTACTATTCCTACTAACTAGGCCTACTAACTCTACTAACACTAGCCCACCCCCCCCCACCCCCCCACCCCGACCACAATGGGTTGTGGTATCTCTCTACTGACCACAACCTTATTACGTGATTTTTTTTTTTGTGGAAAGGTTTTAGACGTGTGCCATTCAACCATCTTGGCAATAGGACTGCATCTATTTGCATGAGTCTTACTGCACTTGATACTTTTATATGTGAAATTATGAGCGGGCCTAACCGTTGCATTTGTAGTTTTCTTGGAAACTTGAGGAACTTGTTGTCATAGAGCAGCACTTGGTCGCCGACCCCGAACGATTTCTTCTTGATGTTCCTATCATGCCAAGCCTTCTATGTTCATTGCTCGACAGATTGATGGAACTCCACCAGGAACCGTGATTCATCGAGATCTAACAACTTGCTTAGTTTGTCCCATAAGGAACTGCTATCGGTCACTCCTGTTGCCTCTGAAATGAACATGCTCGGTAGTGCGAACTCTATTAGCGCCACCACCTCTCTACCACATACTAGATGAAATGGAGTTTGTTTGTGGAGTCTTTTAACTATTGTTCTATACGCCCAGAGTGTCACAAGAATTCTTTCATCCCAGTCATCTTTGTTGGCTGATATGATTTTGGTTAGCCCTTTTTCTAGTATCTTGTTAAATGCTTCTACTACATCATTTGCTTGTGAATGGTAAGGGCTACTCCTGTGATGTTATACCATAAAAGTTGTTAATAGGACCTGAATTGTCTCGTTCAGGAAGTGTGTACCTTGGTCGCTTGTGAGACTCCTTTGGCATCGAACCTTGAGATGATATTTTCAAAAATGAATCGCGCTGCAGTTTCCACTGTGCAGTCTTTTATTGGTGTGACTTCTACCCATCTTGACGGGGACTCTATGGCAGAAATTATATATCAGGATTTGGAGTGATGTGCTGGTGGGGAGATTAGACCAATGAAATCTACCACCCCTTTATCAAATATCTGCACCGTATGGATCGGGTGTAGTGGTAGCTCATTGCGTCGGAAATGCCTTCCAACTCTTTGATAAACATCGTATTCATTGGTGAATGCCTTCGAATCCTTATGTACAATAGGCCACCATAGTCCTGCTTGTAGTATCTTTGTTGTAGTTTCCATACCCCCTACATGGCCTTCTGCGACCCCTACATGGCACTCCCATAAAATATCTTCTCTTTCATGCTATAGGACAGAGTGTCTGAGAATCTGGTTTAAGCCCATTTTGTAAAGGTGTCCTACTATGAATTGGTAATCCTCTACTCTGACCACTAGGTGCCTTTTTTGTGTTGCCATGTAGCCCTGTGGACAACTGCCTATTGTGAGCAAAGTAGCAATTTCATGCAGGTGGTCAGGTATGGCTTCTATCCTGAACAAATCAACATTGGGTAACTGGTCGTCTATTGCTCCATCACTCTCCCTTGTTTCCAGGTGAGAAAGGTGATCTGAGCTGACATTTAGTCTGCCCGACTTAAAAACTAATTCAAATGTGAACTCTTGAAATAATAATATCCATTCGCATATTCTTCCCTCCAGTACCGGCTTGTTTACTAGGTATTTCAGTGTAGAATGGTTTGTGAAAAATTTGAATGGTGCCCCCAACAGGTAGTGTCTAAACTTTTGGAGAGAGTAGACCATTGCTAGAGCTTCTTGTTCTATTGTTGTGTAGTCTTTTTCCGTTGTGGAGAGATTTCTTCTTGCGTAGTATACTGGATGATCCATCTTCTCTCCTAGTTGTGCTAGGAATGCTCCTAGTGCTATACCATATGCATCAATATGTACATGGAACATTTTGTTCTAGTCAGGGTACACCAATATGGGCACACTTACTAACCTTTCTTTTAGTTTGTCCAGTGTTGCTTGAAAATCTATTGTCCAAATGAATTCCTCTGTCTTCTTTAGTAGTCTCTTCATTGGGGCTGTTATGGTTGCATAGTTTCTAATGAACCTTCTGTAGTACTTGTATGGCCTAGATTTTCTCTTAGTTGCTTTATGTTGCAGAGTAGTTCAAATTTAAAGAGATCTGCAATTGTCTACATCATTCAGACATTACTCTCAACAGACTGGTATGCTTCTTCAGTAGCCTGTACACTGTCCAGTTGTCCATGTAGACTTCTAGGAACTTATGAATATAGTCTCAGAAAGCTACTATTACAATCCTTGAAAAGACTGCTGCTGCATTCTTTAATCCAAATGGCATTACATTCTATGCGTACAACCCCCACTCCATTGTGAATGTTGTTTTCCTTTTATATTCTTCAGCTATTTGGACCTGGTGGTAGCCTAAGAAGCCATTTGTGAACGAGTAAGCCTCATTCCTTGTAAAATTGTTTAGGACTTCGTCGTTGAAGGGTGTGGGTCGTGCACGCATGCATTGTTTAGGCTTCTATAGTCGACACATACTCTAATCTCGGTCACATCCTTCTTGTTCTGAATAACTATAGGGCTTATCCAGTCAGTTTCATCGACTAGAAAAATGATTCCTACGTCCAACATTTTATCAATATCCCTTTTAACTTTTTCTTTGACCCTTGGGTTTAGTTGGTATGGTCCGTGTTTCACTAGTTGGACCCCTAGTTTCAAAACAATTTTCATTTCTCCCAAGTTACCTTTTATCCCCTTGAGTTTAGCTACCGAAGCTGGGAACAGGTCTTGGTATTGTAGCAACTCAAAAATTTCTTTAGTGGTATGTTTGTCCCAGTAGTCTCCTACTGATGCTATCTTGGGTTTATTCTCTGTCCTTACATTTTTCTTTCTTAGCTTCACTGGTAGGATATGGGCGCCTTCTATCGAGGGACTCTTGCAGATCCCCCTTTCTCCCTCTGTTTCTTCAAAGTTTAGGTATCTAAGCCCTTCCAATCCATCTTCTTCTAGTCCTGTGTCAATTCTGTCACAGGTTACAAATCTTGGAGATTCCATGTCAAATAAGCATTGCAGGAATTTTTCTTCGTGCTACCCTTCAACTAGCATCTTCGTAGTGAACAAAACTCCTTTCATTGCTTGAAGCACTTCTGTCATTTTTGCTTCACTATCCTTGAATGAGAAATCACTGATGAGTTGTGTTTTCAGGGAATCCCAAGAGGATGTTCGTTGTTGTAGTTCTTCATGGATGTACTACGCCCAGGGGATGGTGTTGAGTGTGTGTATAAAGGCATGCACCCACAGGTTCATTGGCAATCCCTGGATTTCCCAGTTGGTCGTGCACCCTTTGACATGTTCCTTAGGACTTGAATCCCCATGTATCCTTTTTTTTTTTCTGGTGGATGCTCTTCCTTCTTGTTAAGCCTTTGTTTTTGCTTGCTTTGCATCCTCCCAGTATTTCAATACCTGGCGGTGTGCTTTCCACCATCTTGCCAGTGTTTCCATGAGTGCAATGTCTAGAAGGGGAATTCTTTGGTCTTCTGGTACATCTTGTTCCATCCTGTCTAGGAACTGATCTAACGATTCAAGGCCACAGTACTTCGGGATGTCGTCCTTTCCTATATCTCAACAATTTACTTGGCTTATCATTGCACATCACTTGGTTGTTAGTTTGTATCCACCCTGCTGCCATGCATCCCATGTAGCTTCTGAACTTTGGATGCTCCTCCAACTAACTAATCCTCTGGCCATAGGATTTATGTAATCTTCCCTATTTCCCGCCATGAGATTATACAACTGATCTAACATCCCTCGTTCTTCCCTGTCATCTATTGGTTATGTAAACTTAGGTCCTTGATAAGGGTCCAGTGGCTGAATCACCCTCAGGCCTTCTGCTTCGAAGATCATCAGTTCCTTTTTCAAATCTATGACAACATAGTTTTCGTATGCCCAGTGAATCCCCAGGAGTGTTGGATATGGGTCTTTATCCCATATAATGTCTATTACTTCAAATTCGTGTGTGTTTTTACTCCTACTACATTAACCCATACATTCTCCAATCTTCTGATGGGCAGTATATAGTACTGATCTTCCATTCTCAATTGAATTAGTGAATACTTCAGTTGCAGTTTCCCCATTGCCTCCCAGGTCTTTCGGGGTAGGATGTTTACATCCAATCCCAGATATAGTATGGTGTCCTTTATCTGGAATCCTGCCACCTGTGCATTGATTTAGAATTCCTTCTTGCTTCTCTTCTTATTCCCCTTAACCCTCCTGGAGGCTTTCTTTGGCTATACTTCACAAGGTTGTCCTACATCCTCTCGCTCTACGGACACCACAACTTTCAAGCTTTTTCATAATTCCCCTAGCATGGTCTCATCTTCAACAATTTTTAAGAGCAATTTAAACCATTCCCCAATGGGTTGGGTAGGGTTGGGCTTGCAGACTTGCAGACCCCAGGTATCACTATCTTCAGCTATCCCTTCGAAAAATTTGGCTACTTCTTGGTAATACTGCTTTTGGTGCTTAGGTTGATACACCTTTGGTGGTGATGCCACTTTGACGATCACGGGGGGTTCCTCGATGGAGCGATCTTCCCTCCTCAGGTGACTATATTGATATTTTTTGCGGGGATAACATCGTTGGTCTGAGGCTCATCATTCACCAGGTTAGCCCCTCATTGTCTGGTCCTCTCTTCCCATTTTGTGATGAGCTCTGGGCAGTCTTCTATTGTGTGGGTGTTAACTTTGCACTGCGAACACCATGGTCTTCTTGGGAGTGGGCATTCCCTTGTGACATGTCCTTCTTGATCACAATTGTAGCATCTTAGGGGTCCTCTAACCCTCGATATCCCTCCATGTCCATTTCCTCCTTGCCCCCCTTGATTTGCTTCATTAACTCTGGATGTGGATCTGTCTAGTCTTTCTGCTAGAGCATCTAACGCCTGACATTGATCGGTGTGATGAGTAGTCAATGCACAGAACTGCAGTAGTTGTTATTGGGGATGCTAGAGTACTTTTGCATCATTGGACACATCTATAGAAGGTGTCCATATTTTCTACAAATTTCATAGAAATCTGCATTATTCCTTCTTGGGACGAGTCCTTGTGCCCCGATGGCCATAATCCTTGTGGTTGGAGTGGTTCCCGATGACCCCGCCACTCGTCCTGCTTGGTTAAGACCTTAGAGTCACGGGAATTATGTCGCAACGTGCCCCTCCACCAAGCAATAGGTGCACCAAACATTGGGCTTGGTCAGTTGTATGGGCTGAAGATCCCTCAGCTTCTTAGTCAGGTTCGCGATCTAGATTTACAAGCCCATGATTGTTGGATCTTACAGACTTGTGCCTCCTCGATATTCGTGGGGATATCCTGCCATTACCTCTATCTGTGATGCTTGCTCTAAGGCATCCCACAAGGTTCCTATCTTTTGTTGTGTCAATAATGTCCTCGTCATGGGTGTTGGCTTGTTGGGGCTTGACCCAGGGTCAAAGTTAGTTAGCCAAAAAAATCCCGATACTACTGGCCCTTTCCGCACCAGTCTGCGCAGTGCGGACTGATGTCTCACTTGAAGTAGTATGGGAGGGTGCTAGAACCAAGTTTCCGCACCCTGGAGATGTCTGATGAGTTGGACTAGTCTGTGGTTTCTCCTTGCATGCAGGTTGCTTCACGCACCTTCCCCTTTCTCGTGACTTGATACACTGCCTTCGTGTAGCCCTATCCAAGTGTTGTGCCATGTTTTACACTATTACCCAAGACCTTGCTTATAGTCCAATGTTAGTTAATTATCTTTTTCTACTTGCGTGCTTTGAGTTATACTTAACAACATAAAACATTCATACATGTGCGTGTAGTAAATAAACAATATATTTGCAAGTTATATCAATCATGCATTAACCCAAGAACATATACACAAAATTATAATCAAACTTCTCTTTATTGATTCTTTCCATGGTTACAGAATCAAATCACCCTGCACACTCAGCTGTAGACTACTAGGCCTCTGTGCACTCAGCTGCAGAGCCTTCTCCTACTCTACGACCCAAAGACACACTTCAAACTACGACTCAATCACTTAGACCTCTCATGATCCATTCTCCTATTTTTTTCCTTAAACTTAGAGCCTCACTCTATTTATATAATCCCATCATTCGTGGTCCATAGGTAGGTCTATCCAGCTGACATTACATTACAAAACTATGGTGGACAACCCTGTGACTCTATCATACTTTCGCGCCTCGCGTCCATAATTTGCAGAGATTTACAACAAGATTTGGTCAAAACTTGGGCTTTGAGCCACAAAACATGCCTTGGGGGGATTCCATTCCTAACAAAGGGCAAGAGCGCCTTGATGAACTATTCCTACTGGTGGTTCAGGTCCAAAGTATAACTTAGCTTGGCAATGGCATTGTTAAACCTTTGCATGAGCTGCCATGCAGTCTCTCCCTCCCTCTGCTTAATTTCCCACAACTCCGATAGCCCTTGCGGATCAATTTGCAGTACCTTGAATTATTGCACAAATCCCCTCTTAATGTCGTCTATGGTTTGGTTCTGGTTTTGCTCTTCCCACTTTATGAACCAACATAGAGCTCATTCCCTTAATGTGGTTTGGAATTCCACTGCTCGAACGTTATCCAGAGTCTGATGGGCTCTCTAGATGGCTTCGAAGAGGTATCAGTGTTGCTCCACATCCTCATTCCACTTACCTGCAAACTCTGGGTATCTTGTAAATGATCCCACTATACTTCTTTAAATATTAGCTAATAACACAAAACCATTGGTTCCCGGCTGTAGTGACCCCTATAGTCCCAAGTTACTGTTATAGCCGGTTCTAGTATCACTCCCAGTATTGAGACCAGTCCTATATTTTTCTCGTGCCCTATATACTTGTGCTGCTTTTGTTAGGTAAAAGATTAATTCTTCTGGTTTGTGATAAGGCACCAAGGGAAGTTCGGGGAAAACATTGCTTATGCTTTGGGGTTGGGGCTGTTGAACTCTAGTGGATGTTGGTTCCTCGTTGAATAACTTCCTCATTCTGTCACCCATGTTGTCGTTGTCTTCGTGCTAGCATGGGTGTTGATCTTGTGGTTCTTCTTCCGCAGCCTTTGGGGAGGATCACCCATATGTTTTTGATTGCGATAACACATCTGCAACATTCTAAGATATTCCTCCTCTATGTCCCTGTTGCGATCCTATTTCCGCAACCTGTAGGGAATGTCTTTCCTCCTCTTCCCAATTCCGACATCCTTTCATCCCATCTTCTGGTGCCCTAGCATCCTATTCCCCCTTCATCTTAGCTGAGGGTTTTTCCATCACCACTCCTATTGAGCAGGACCCTCTCCTTCTTTTCCCTAGGGCCCGAGCTGCTCTTACTTGCCACTTATCTGCTAACAACACCCTTTTCTATGCTCTAACATCCCTTGCTTTCTTTGATCTCTCTACATCCACCCCCTCGTAGCACCCCTATCCATTTGTGGGAAACATTTCCCCTTTAGTTCCTTCCCCTGATACTGGGGTTTTACGCTTCCATCCTGGCAGTGGATAGAGATAGTAGTCGCTATTCTACCAAAATCATCTTAATCCATTTCGGTATTTCCCCTAACAATTCCTCCCTAGCTCGGAGTTGAACACCGCCTCCAACTTTAAGTAGGACTGATAGCTTTCTACAACAAACTCAACTACATGTCCTTCTACTGTAGTTCTCACCCATAAATCAACTGCTCTCGTCCACTCATTATCCAACTATTGTAATAGTGTAGTCTCAGATGAAGTCCAACTATGGTAGGCTCTCGCCGATCCACTTGAAGGATTTTTCCGCTTCATTTCCCTCAACCAATTGTACAGGTCCTCAGGGAATTTGCACCAAAAAATTTCATATTGGTCATCTTAGCTATCAACATATAGGATCTACTTACGCACCTTGCCAATTGGCTGATTCCTATGGGTAGCTCTTTCTGCCACCAATTGGTCTATTTTGTGATTCCACCAGTTTCTGATCTCTCTCTTAAACACCCTCGACACCATATTCTGAACCAGTTCTCCTAATTTTAGGTCCTGATAATGGAACCATTTGTTGGCTCGGACATCAGGGAAAAGGCCCCAGGTTTAGGCATGGAAGGCCAACAATGGTCCACTATAGTCTAGGACAGTGCTAGCATTTTCACCTCACCCCGAAGGGCAAAGAGTCTCACCTGAAGCATGCCACGGACAAAAGGGGAGAAGGGCTCAACATGGAATTGAGGGGATCTAAGTTATACACAAGTGGTCATACATATATGTGTTCATAATACATGGAACATAGATAATGATATCCTAAATACATGCATAAGGACTCATCATACATGCCACAAAACTAACAACATACTAGTATCGATCTAGCAAGCACCAGCTTCATGCAACAAGGAGACTGTTTAAAATTTTAATAGGCCATAGAACATGATGCACAATACATTATGAGTCTTAACAATCATCAAATCAGATTACATTAAAGCAACAAAATAGAATACATTATAACTGGGCCTCTCGCCATCAACAATACATAAAATACCTGACTTAGTAGCTCGGGTTAGATCTGCTCCACAACCCAATTCCTTAGTCTCCAACTCTTCCTTCTTCTGCTCTTAGGTCTGTGTACCTCCTCACTAGCCCAATTCTTCTGTGTCCGGTGGGTCCGTCCTCAGCAACAATCTCGATGATCAACGAAACCTAGCAACAACTGTAGCAACACCGATAACAACCAACCTCTTCCTTCATGTTATTCCTCTTTTTATATCCTTCCCGGCTGCCTAGACTACTAGTTCTCACTCAGATGCTTTCTTCCTTAGCTGCCTCTGCACCTTCCTGTCCCCTCAGCTGCCTTTTCCTTCCACTGCCGCCTTGCCATCACCTTCTCGCAACTGCTCGTTCCGCCACCCAACCGTTGCTGTCATTTGTCCTTTCCTGCCCCACGGTTGGTCAAAACTGGTCAAAACTCTTCAAAATTAACGAAGCCTCCAACAATATATGAGATGGATACCCCTTCCATTTGCTTACATATAGAATGTGTTGTTGGTGATGAGCCTCATTGTTGCAGTAAGAGTGTTGCAACTCCCATGGCTACCAACTTTAATTATCAACCCAGAGTTTGTGCAAACTTAAGAGGTGGCAGTGTTGTATGCATAGTAGGCTAAATTTTGTTCACAAGCAATGGACCATACCAATGCATATATAAACCACTTTGTCAAAAAACTCAAGGAAATAATTTGAATAAAAAGAGAGTTTTGTTCTAATTATAGAAATGAAAATATAATTCTACTTGAAAAAGGAATGAAGATGCTACTTATCCAACTATAAATGCTAACCCTAGTTGTCAAAATGTAAAATTTATACTATTTGTAGAAATAGAAACATTAGTCTACTTGCAGAATGTAAAAGTTGGTTGAAAAGGAAACTAACCTATGCAATAACATTACTTGTAATTGAAACCCTAACAGAAGCATAAATTCAAAAGAAACAATCCTAATATGTTTTGCATGGATAAATCAACCTTGAATCATTATGCTAAAAGGGATTTGGTTTTAGTGACAGAGTTCATTAGGGATTTCATGAGACAATCAAGAAAGTCATCACTATACTTCAAATTCTGAAATCTGTTCTCTAACCCCAATTGCAGAATTGTGTTACAGTGAAGAAAATGTCGATATTAAGTGGCCTTTGGTCCTCCTTAATCATAATTTCATAGCTTATGGGACATTATTCAAGTGCATGAGACAAATATAAACCTTTCAGAGAAAATATGATCAAGTTTTCACTATGCTACAGGGTTGCCTTATTTTGCTACACGATTTGATCCATGAGAATTCTGAGGGTGAAAAAGGTGATCTAAAGGTGGTAAAGGGTATATGAAGGTATATTAAGGATGTATGAATATTTTTCCAAGCTAATCACATCTCAGAGGCCTAACTTTCATAAAAATAAAAGCACATGGTGTCCTTCAATGACCCATAAATGCACTTTTTGTGGTAGAGTTTTGAGAGAATTGTGAGGTGAGGGGAAAGAGGTTCATGATGATAAGAGGAATGTAGGATGAATATGACAATGATGCAAGCCACTAGTAGTACCTACACACCAGAAAAATAATCCTTTTTGCAACTTGAAAATAATGCCAAATCAATAACCAAATTGCAACAAAATGAACTAAACAAGAAAGGATGAGTTGAATTTTACGAAACTAAGTAAAAATAAGGATGAGTTAAAATTTATTTGTATCAAAATACAACATAGCTTGTATATTCATTTGACCTACACCCATGAAAGGTTAAAGAAGATTTTGATTTAATCCCTAAGTATGCATAAAACAATGTATGTAAAAGAGCATTAATATAAGACCTAATCATTTCAAAGGGCAGCAACCACATGTTTTTGGCTTGCTAATACATATTCCTCAACCACACTTCCCAGAAGAGAGGTGGTATATATTCTTGCAAAACCAACTTTTATTAGAAATTTTCTATCAAGGAATAAAATAGATGTTGCTAACAAAGGAAATGCATGTATAAAATACACAAAGAGAGACTTGAGCCTGTGGGTTTGGCACTAACCTAAGGGGGATCAACCCTATGAAACAAAATTAGATCAAAGATAAAAATAAGATTTTCACTGACATAAAATAGATTTCAAATACATCATGAAAATGAAAATATCAATCTCCTAGCTATCAAGAGCTGCCATCTGCTCCAAAATATCGAATCTTATTGAGCCCTTATGCTTGTTTATTTATATAAATAAAATGTCTGAGGGGTAGCATCCTTGGAAAGAGGTCTTCTTTCCTCCAAAATATCTGAAAAAGTGTATCTCGCTCCCTTAGATCCGTGTAATTTTTTGAATGCATTGACTACTAATAGATCGTCGAGCTATAGGTGAGAAAATTTAAGGATCAAGTCGAGTTGTAGGTTAGTAAAAGAATGGGACAATGATCCAGATCATTTAACTTCAAGGATGCATAAAAAATTTCATATAAAATAGCATACTAACCAAGTAACTTAAAACATGAAAAAGAAGCAAAAATCATAAAGCCACAATGAGATCAAAGACACACAAATGAATTGATTATGAAGTTCACCCAATGTGGGATATGTCTTCGGGCCTTGCTCAAAGTGAGGTAGCCTTCTTTCATTCAATTCCAACAAAGAAATGGATTACAATCAACTTTACAAAAAATTATCCTTACACCTCCAATTCTGATGATGGCTTGAAAATGGAGACCTTAGCTAGAGAAACACATGACACAGTTGGATTCCCGATGCAAAAACATGAAATTTTTTACTATAGACTTGTCAAATTATGACACTAGCACCTCTGACCCTCTAAAGAAATATTTTCAATGTCTATTAGATTCCCTCGCTCATGGTTCCAGTCCTCGTTGCCACTCAGGGTTCTACTGGTTTGCCCTCCGCCAGTCTAGTCGACTTCATTTGTTTAGGGTTTAACTAGCGTTGGCAGGTAGAGTCACCAATGTGGGTCCGTTGGCCCATTACTGACAGTGCCACGTAGCATGGGGGCGGTTCCAGTTTCAAATATTTGATGGTTGCATTTTAATGCCATGATTTTTATGCATATGACAAGTCCACCTAGTTGACAGGCCATGTAGGTTCAAACCCTATTGGTCTCACGGTAATAGATAGTCGGTGTTTTGACCAGTAGTCAAGCAGATCCACTAGGGATAACCCTCCCGCCATATTTGAATATGTTTGATTCAATTTCATTGGGGGTTGGTGGGGGTGGTAGCACACCACCCCAAATTTAATTTTTATTTATTTATATGGGAATATATTTAAAATTTGAGATCCCTTTTTTAAGGGTTACTAGATGAATTAAGTAGGTGATTTTTTTTTCTTTCCTGAATGTCGTTTTCCGTGCGCTAACCCTTTGCTAATTTGTTTCCTCGCTAGTGACTCCCACTTGGCCAAGTTTGACTAGAAATTTGACCAGCTATAACTTGAGCATAAAAACTCACCTTTGAGCGTTGTTCACACTATTGAAATTAGGGCCACTTATATTTCTCGATCCATCCAAATCATTCCTCCCCACTAATGAGTTTTTAGACTGCCAAAATCTTTATCAATCAATTGGAAAGTGAGGGAATTTATCCCTTATTTTTTCCTTTGATGCTTTTTCAGTCAATTTGAAAGTGAGCCTTACTTGGGTACATTCCTTTGAAACCAATAAAAAGGTAATCCATGTCTCCTTGTTGTGAATTCCTCATATTTCTTTCAATAATTATGTCCTCCAATAGCTTGTCCAAGTATTATGGTGCAAAATCATCCACTATAGGAACCCATCCAACCTCTTCGTTGTCCATGATCAATGAAAACTAATAAAACTTCATGTTTTCAAAGTTCACCACTGAGTACGTCTGCATGTATGTTGGAAAACATAGATGAAAAAGATTGTCTCCAAGCTTCTCTAATATGGTGAATGGGCCATATCAGATTGGTCTCAACCTCTTTCCTTCCCATTTCATTCTAACTTTGCTAATATGGAGCCACACTTTGTCTCAAACCTGGAATCGGTAATCAACTCGGTGCTTGTTATGATGGACTTTGTATTGAGCTTGACTTTCCTTCAACTCCTCCTGCACTGCTTGGTGAATCAACTGAATTCACTGAATGAACTTACGCAGTTTGACCCTATCATCTTTCCCACTTCAATATTCATCTCTCCCACTTTAATATTCATCTCTCCTAAAGACCATGTCTAAGGGATCCTTTGGAAAATAGCCAAATAAAGTGTCGAATGGTGAGCTCTGAGTGGATGAATGTAGTGATCAGTTATATGTATGTGTTACATAAAGAAACTGCACATCCCACAACTTGGGATGCTTGCCACAATAGCCTAAGAGTAAGTGTATCATTGTGTGGTTGACAACCTATGTTAGTCCATTGGTCTAGGGGTGAAACGTCGTGCTCCTCTTCAACTTGGTGTCCATCATTCTCCACAAAATTTTCTAAAACTCTCCAAGAAATTAAGAGTCTCAACCAGATGCAATGGATGTCAGTAGCCCAAAGTGGACCCATACAAATTGGATGAAGAGACGAGTAGTATGCTCCGTAGTAGCTTGATTTTTACAAGGCACTAATACACACATTTTTCTAGATCGATCCACAACGACATACAAATAGTCAAGACCTCTCTTAGACAAAGGAAAACCACCTACTAAATCCATTGACACACTTTCCCATGGACGACTTGGAATAATTTATAGTGTGTAGAGCCCCAATTTTCTATTAGCAGGATTTCTAACTAAACACAATACACATCCCTTTACATATTGAGTCACAACATTTTTCATGTGAGGCCAATAACACAACCTCTACAAATCACACAAAGTTTTCCCTACACCAAAATTACATGACACAAGAGAGGTATGTGCCTCTTTGATTACATGTATTCATTCATTGGTGGGGATACAAAGTTTTTGAAGGTTATACAACAAATTTCCTTGCAAATGGTAATTATCCACCTGTGATCCATGAGTCAGGTTTGCATAAATCTCCTTAAAATCACCATCATCAACATATTGTTCAACATAACTTTCAAAAGATAAAGAGGAATTTTTCAAAACTATAGATGCAAAAATAGGAGGGCGACAAAGCATATATGCCACTTTGTTGTTGGTGCCCTTCTTTTATTTTATTACCAAGTGAAATTGTTGAAGGAACCCCATCAATCTGAAATTACGTGCTTGTTGAAGCTTGGTTTACGATGGGAGCTACTGTAACAGTTGGTGATCTGTGTGAATGATTGTTGGGAGTAGTATCCCCCAAGGACAGTTTTGGGGCTAAAAGCCCATGTTTTGGTCAAATTTTGTAATAAAATTGTAAATACTCTACATTTTGTGGTTGCGGAGCATGAAGGTGTCTTAAGTCATAAAGGATTGTTTGCCCTTAGTTTTGTAAAGTAAAAGTTGGCTGTATAAAAATAGCAAAGCTCTAAGTATTTTTAGAGACATCAATATAATATCATGTAAGAGAGTCGTAGCTTTGAAGTAAGAAGTCTAAGTTTCGGGTCGTAGTGTAGGTAGAGGCTCTGCAACTGAGTGTACAGAGGCCTAGGGTAGAAGTCCGCAGCTGAGTGCGCGGACCCCTGCAGCTATGTGCGTAGGATGGATAGAGTCTGTAATCATTTGGAAGACATCAATAAAAATAAGTATTCTGCAATTTCCGTGTTTTGTTATGATTAATGCATCTTATCAATTTTATGTATGAATTTTCTTTATAATGCTTATATGATGTGCGAATGTGTATAATTATGTTGGATAACTGAATGCAATTAAGAATATATGTTTGCGTGGTGCTAACTGTGAGTATTTAATAAGACAAATAATATTCTTAATATAACTTGACAATCTATGTAATACACTGCCTTAGCAGCGTGAAAGTGTCTAGATCAAGGGTTAGGGCTACACAAACGTAAGTCTTACCCTTTCGTGGAGGTATTGAAGGGAGCAATAAGGGGTTAGGTAGATAGAGCCCTAGAACCAAGTGACTTGTTTGAAGGCAGGAATAGAAGGAATAAAATGACATCATGACCATATTAGGGTGTGGAAACCTGGTTCCAGCATCCCCCCATACTGCTTCGGGTGGGAATTTGGTCCACGCTCCATGGGCTGATGCTGAAAGGGCCAGTAGTGTAGGAATTTGTTTGGCTAACTAATACTGAACATGGGTTAGGCCCCAACAAGCCAACAAATGGTTCCATTGTTGGGACTGGAATCTGCATAAGAGATGTGTGATGTCGTATCACTGGAATCTGACTAAGAAAGAGATTACAGACTAGTTGGATAGGAAGATTTACGAATTCACGACGCAGGAGAACAGAAACCCATGACTGCAGTGTATAGATAAGTACCTATATACAAAAATACATGAAATATTTTTATGCTCCTTTCCGATTGAGCTATACGAGTGGATTGCGAAGCTAGCAGATAGCCAAGGAAGGTGGAAACTTTATGGTCCTATTGTTTGGACCCCATAGTTAGTACAAAAATTGGAAGCACCTGAGGAAAAGATTGCCCGTACTATCGATCATTGGATCGATCGCATCATAGGAGGATTTGTGACTTAATTCACGGTCGACACCTTAGTTAGATACATCAAGGTGGAACAACATTTTTCAAAGGACCATGAGGTAAGTACATGAAATATTTTAATAACTGGATTAAAATTCTATTGTTCGAAAAACGGGTTATGCAACTACCTTGATGTTTGAAGCTATGTGAAGTGGAAAAACTTACAAGAACGAAGGAAAAAAGGGTCCTGAATATAGTTCGTTGATTTCACCTCCATGAGGTGACGAAGAGGGGATAGCACAGGTTTCTTTGTGAAGTGCTATTTAGTTAATAAGACAAGGATTCCATGGCTGCGACCTCCACCCACACCACCTCTAACTTCACGTCCATTGCCTGCGACTTCACCTGTACCACCTTCGCCTCCACCATAGTTTAGTATGGCAAACTCAGTAAAGTTGCCTTTGTTCAAATGCTTGGGAAAGGAGGACCCGCACCAATTCTGGTTTGTTGTAAAAGCTGTATGGGAATCTCAGGGTGTTTTTTGACACCTAATCATCAGGATTGAGTGAACATAATGTAAATAAATAAATAAGTAATGTGAACAGTCATCGGGAGATGAAGTGAACAGTCTCTCCCTCATGTATATAATGAATACCAACCTAAAGAAATAAACATACGAATCAATTTTTCTTTGAGGAGTTACTGCCTGGTCTGACATGGTATCAGAGCCAGCTCCCAAAATTAGGTTTTGTGTAACTCCTGGTGTCAGTTTTTGCCTATGTTCTACCTATTTTGCAGAATTTACACTTACCCATCTGACCGAATTCAGTTTCCCATATATACACTACCCCTTGCTGTAATGCGCAACCAGCTCTCATATCATTTGTGGTAGGTTTCAGATCCTGCTTTGTTATCGGGAAATCTAGTGTCCATTGAGAGCTACTAGTCCCACTAAGACGGGTAGCTATCTTATAAACAAACAAACTAAAGTTACTTTCGTTGTCCTTTATAAGAAGTAGATAGGAGAGAAGTAGAGAATACCAACCTCAATCCTTCGCTTGGTTCCTTGCTTGTTCCCTCTCCCCTCTGACAGATCTTTGCGCTCCTTCCTTGCTTACCCCGCTTCAAAGAGCACCTGTAAAGTCAAAGTAGCATAACACCTTCAAAGTACAGAGATCTAAAATCATAAACAATATAGGACCAGATATATATTGACCACACAAATGTATGTATCATCAAACATACAAGAATGTGGAGGAAAACTTAAATAGCTTTATTGATAAAAAGAGTAGAAGAGAGGATTACAATCCATTGATCTGACCCACTGTCATCCTCCCAGCATGAAAGCCCTTCTTCACCTCATGAAAAGCTTAGATCACCCAACACTATGATATTCCATAAGAAACCAACAACACTTCCTTACAAGAACAAAATTCCAGCCTCTGGAACCTCTGGAATGAGGGATCCATATATAGATGTTTACAGGGGGGGAGTCAGCTTCTGGGATTTTGATTAGTGTCCTCTCTTTGATAGTCTTGGTTCCACTTGAGATTCTGATTCTTACTCATCCTAGGTAAATTCAGGAGGCAAGTGTCAACAGGAGAAGTTTCCTGGATTTCCATGATCATCCACCTCGCAAACTGTCTTGCCATTTGTCTACTTGGCCCATCGCACCCTATAGAAGGGATTTTCAGTATGCATCACACTTTTTGCATGTGGCAGGTGAGATGCATCGCACCCTTAGCACTGAGTAGTCTGTATGGTCTAGTTTTGACCAATTCTGAGCAGTTTTCCATGGAGAACTTCTCGAAGATGATGTAATCAGTTGACCTTGTTCCTTTAGGGTATGAAACAAAACGTTTAGTGACTTAGAAGCCCTTAGTTTATGGACATATATGATTGGGGTTTCAGTGCCCAAATATGTCTATAACAATTGCCCCCTAAAGCATGAGGTCGTAAATCTTTTGATGTCGGGTGAAATGCTTTATCATGAGGATCCAAGGTTTTTTCGAAATGGAAGGTGACATGTAATAAGATACAATACAATACATTATCTTCATAATATTTTCATGATCTAGCTGAGGCAGGAATTCCCATGCTCATCTTTATCAATTCATTTTCATGTACATAGGACATACAACCGTCTGTGTGGCAAAATGATGATTTTGATAGAGCCATCATCCTTTGATTTGGATGATCATTTGTGCCACAATGATGTACATTTGATGTCTTTATTTTCCTGAATATATCTCAACCCTGATGGATGAAACTAGATCCAGGGTCTTCAAACTCATTCAATCTTCACTCGAAGTACAAGTCGATCCATGTGAAAAGATGTTTTGGAGTCAAACATGGAAAGACATCACCTGATTACCAGCCAATGATGTAAGTTGTTAACAGGCGCGAGAGGAATCACCGATAATGATGATGACCCTCAAGGTACGACAATACAATTCACATGGTGTGAAAATGGGACTTGGCATCGAGCACCACGCAAAATCTTTCGGTCAAAGGCCATTTATGTAAACTTATCCCCGGAAGTGAGAAACTTTCCATTGAGGCATGCAAGCTTCAAAGTACTGAAAGGGTTGTTCCTAGGTCGACTTCTTGGATAATGAGTTAATGTCGACAAGAAGTGACCCGTCATAGGAGGACCTTAATGAGTCCCACATCTATGACACGGAACAGAGCAAATGATTTTGCGGAGGTGAAAATGATCTGACGATACATGGTTCAGGGTGGCGGTCATGACAGAATGAAGGGTGAAGGTATTGCAGCGGATGAGGCACAAGCTGGGTTGGTGAATTCTCTGAGTGACTTCTCTTGAACATATCAGCGACACTGAAATGGATTAGTAGCGTTAACCCCAAAATGGATGGTACGGTGGACCAATGGTAATATGACTGGTGAACGGAATAACCCAACCCAACTCAATCATGGTGATGGAGTGAAAGTGTCATGTTCAAGAGCGATTGCCTACAACAAATTTTCTTCAAAGTTTTCTTCCCAATTTTCCCCAAAGTCATCTAATAGTACCTCTTTATTTTTTCAAGCTTAAGGAGGATAACATATGCTTGTTCCAATAATTTTCCCTTCGGGCAACCCGTCGCTATCTGTTAATGAGCCTAGCGACAGTGAAACTCGTTCTTGTCTATATGGACAAGTTTGTCGCTATTGGTTTTAACGAGTTTAACGACAAAGATAACTCGGTCCTTTTTCAATTTTAGAGAGTCTGAAAAGGGATATTCCTCTTATTGCTTTTCTCAAGGCACTTTATCCTACTTACTCCAATTATCTTGAGTCATTGCAAGCAAATGGTAATCTCAAAGATATCACCATTGACTCTCTTGTGAAAAATTTTGCTGAAAGAGAGAGCTTTTGGAAAGAAGACAACCCCTGAATCTTCTGAAGAGGCTATGTGCCTTGCTCATAAAGAAAATAATCTTGCTAACTATTCTTCTAGAGGAAGAGGTGGTCGAAGAGGAAGAGGAAGATATTTCAGAGGCAGGGGGGCAGACACTCTCAAGGAGAAAAGGAAAATTTGCACTGCATACACTGCAAAAGAAATGGATCACATGATGCCTCTACATGCAAGCTACCATGGGACAAAATTGAGCAGCAAAGAAACCAATAGAAAGGTAAAACTGATGGTACAGACAAAGTTAAAGCACTTGAATCTGCTCACTATGTTGTGGCACAATGTAACATTGGAGTAAATGAAGGTTTATTTAATGCTTCACTTGCTTCTTGGAAAAATGATTGGTTGCTTGATTCAGGGGCAACCTACCACATGACTCATAGAAAAGACTTTTTTTGAAGAATTTACTGACAATTTTGATGGAGTAGTATACTTTGTAGACCAATCAAAAATCAAGCCATCAAGGCTTGGCACAATCAGGCTTAAACTTTCTGGTCTTCTAGACTTTCTTTTGCATCATGTTCTATATCTCCCACGGCTCAAGAGAAACTTGCTATCCTTGGTCCACATCTGCTAACAAGGTCACTCCATTCATATGTTTGATGGCAAGCTTGAAGTAAGAAAAGCATCTGACCACTCACTTGTCAAGAGGGGAATAGAAGAAGAAAGGCTTTTCAAGTTGCAAGGAACCTCTGCTCGTGCACAAAATTTCTCATACAATTCTCATCATGAAGAAGGTACACTTCCATCAAGTTTATTATGGCATGCTAGACTTGGACATTTTAACTATGACAGCCTCCACTTGTTGAAGAAAAATGGTATTGCTGGTTTGCCTACAATTCTTAGGAAACTTAAGCAATGTGATGCTTGCATTCTAGGAAAGCATAGCAAACATTCTTTTCATGATTCACATTCAAAAGTACATAGAAAAATTGAACTCATTCATTCAGATTTATGTGGTCCAATGCCTGTTCCTTCTGCAAATGGAAATAAATATATGATGACATTTATTGATGACTACACCAGAATGTGTTGGGTTTATTTATTGAAGAACAAATTTGATGCTTTTCAAACATTCAAGAATTTTCATAAATGGATTGAAAATGATGAACAATCTCATATTGGGTCTATTCGCACTGATAATGGAAAAGAATACACATCAAATGAATTTGAAAACTATCTTTGCCAACATGGGATCAAACATCAAACAACTGTGCCTTATAATACCTAACAGAATGGTGTAGCTGAAAGAATGGATAGGACAATCTTAAATATGGTATGATCCATTCTCTTCTTAAAAAATGTAAAGATAATGTTTTGGGTTGATGTTATTCTATGTGCCACATATATAAAGAATATATGTCCATCTAATGCTATTAGAAACAAGACTCCATATGAAATGTGGTATGGACATGTTCCTTCGATAAAGCATCTCAGGGTCTTTGGTTCCACATGTTATGCCTTGATACCAAAGGTACATAGAAACAAACTTGGTGCTAGAAGTTGTAAGTGTGTCTTCCTGGGGTATTCAAACACCTCCAAAGCATATTGTCTCTATGATGAAGTAAATAAAAAGTTTGTTGTACCTAGAGATGTAATTTTTCTTGAATCATTCAAAACTGACAATGTTGTTGAGTGGTAACTTGATTGCTTGGACAGATTCGCAAAAGCAAAATAATTTCAAGAATTTGATAATTAGATTCCACATCTTGAAGGGGGGATTCCTATATTAGATCAACATGTGGAATCTTCTTCTGAAGAACACTCTCCCTTGGATGAAACTCCAACAACAGATGATGCTTTAAGTGATGTGATTGAAAAAATTGGGATACTCAATCTTGATTCAGTCCCAACTCAATTAGAAAAGCAGCCTGGACCATCTGAGAAAGGTCCCCCAAATTGGCTGACAAATACACTTGAAAGTTTTCATCCTGATGAGATTGGAAAGACAAGAACTAGAAATTCAAACCAGCAAAATGGAGGTGATGTAGATGAATCTAATTCACCTATTGATATGGATGTTTCTTATGATTGTGAATTGAACTTGTCTACAAATTTTGAACCAACTTCCTTCAAAGAAGCTGCTTCTCATGATGAATGGAAAGAAGCATTGCAAAAGGAGTATGATGCCCTCATAAAGAATGGCACTTGGAAGGTGGTTGATTCTCCATTAGGAACCAAACCAATTGGCTGCAAGTGGGTCTACAAGAACAAGTATAAAGCTGATGGCTCACTTGACAAGTACAAAGCTAGGCTTGTGGCAAAAGGTTTTACACAAAGGAAGGGGTCGATTATGAGGATAATTTTTCCCCCACAGCAAAATGGGATGGACACTCTTTTCCCTAACAGCTTAGAACGGTTGGAAAGTCCATCAAATGGATGTAAAAACTGCTTTCTTGAATGGAGATCTAAAATAGAATGTTTTTATGTCCCAGCCTGAAGGATTTGCTGTGAAAGAATATGAACATAAAGTATGCAAATTGGTGAAGTCCTTGTACTGGCCTCAAACAAGCACTGTGAGCCTAGTATGAAAAACTAACTGAGCATCTTCTGAAACTCAATTTCAAACATTATGATCTTGATGATGCAACTTTATTTGTCAAGAAATTTGGAAAAATAGTTGTATATCTTGTGGTATATGTAGGTGATCTTTTAATCACAAGGAACAATGAAAGCTACATTGCATCCATAAAGAAGGAATTGGGGAAAAGTTTTGAAATGACTGATTTGGGCTATGTTCATTACTATCTTGGTATTGAAGTAACCCAACATCCGAAGTCCATATTTCTTTCTCAAAAAAAATACATTGGAGATCTATTGAATAGGTTTAGCATGAAAGAATGCAATCCTCTTACTACTCCAATGGAATAAAACTTAAATCTCACATATATTGAAGGAAAAGAATTTGAGGATGCAACAAAGTATAGACAGCTTGTAGGAAGTCTCAACTACCTAACTAATACCAGACCAAACATTTCGTTTGTTGTTGGAATCCTCTCCAGGTTTATGCAAAAGCCTTGTGAGGGACATTGGTTTGCTGCAAAAATAGTTCTAAGGTACTTGAAGGGTACTCAAGACTTTGGAATCAAGTATGCACAGGTGGATGGCTTCAGCTTGATTGGATACTCTGATTCAGACTTCGATGGAGACAAAGAAACTGGAGTATCTTCTTTAGGATATGCTATGAATCTTTGGTCAAGAGATGTCTCTTGGAGATCACGCAAACAATCAGTTCCAGTAGATTCCACAACAGAAGTAGAATACGTGGCAGCAGCTGAAGAAACAAAAGAAATTGTGTGGCTTAGGAAAATTCTTGAAGATTTACAGGTAAAACAAGTACAATCAACTCAACTCATGATTGACAATACCTCTGCAATAAAGTTGGCCAAGAACCCAAAGTTCCATGATCGAATGAAGCACATCAATACTAAATATCATCTGATTCGACATAATGTTGAGGCCAAAAGAATCCATCTCCATCATTGTTCCACTAATAAGCAAATTGCAGACATCTTCAACAAAGCACTTGGAAGAGAAAAACTTGAACGATTCAGAATGATGCTTGGACTCACCAACATCCCTTCAGATTAAGGGGGGGAGTGTTGACACCTAATCATTAGGATTGGGTGAACATAATGTAAATAAATAAATAAGTAATGTGAACAGTCATCGGGAGATGAAGTGAATAATCTCTCCCTCATGTATATAATGAAGACCAACCTAAAGGAATAAACATACGAATCAATTTTTCTTTGAGGAGTTACTACCTGATCTGATAGCATTACAAATGATAACATGAAGAAAGAAACCATGGTTAGTTCTCCATAGGATCACATGCTAACCTGGTACATCAAGTACTCTAATGATAACCCAAATGATGGAGTGGCAGACATCCAGACCACGCTGAAAAAATAATTCATTAGGTCTAATTATGAAGAACAATCTATTGTGGGGTTGAAGGAAATCGTGATGCAACCAGGCGAGACACCTTGGGAATTAGATCAGAGGTTGAAATGTAAGATCCATGAAGCTAATATGAATTTAACAAACATACAACATCGCAAGTGGTTTGTGGCTTAGCTACTACCACACTTGAGGGTTGCGCTGTCACAACAAAAGATAATGACTTAGGAAAAGGCCTTGGAGATTGCAATGAGACTGCATGAAACCCTGATGCAAGATCCAAATCTGGGGTTTCAACAGATCCATTCACAGTTGAAAAATATTTGCCTTGAGATGCAAAGTTTGAAGAGGGATAGAATAGTTTGGCCAAAGGTGCACGAAGAGGTATGGTGTCTGAAATGCAAGAGTCAGGGGCATGACAAAGACCATTATTTGGTCTTTGTGAAATATATTTCAAAAGTAGGACCAATTCCTTTGAGGTCGGAAACTCAAGCAGGACTAAGTGTGGGGCCTACATTGTGGTGCACTATCTGTCAGGTAGTAGGAAAACATGCCACAAATAACTCATTTGTTGCAGAAGTTTGTACAAACATTGCAACAAATGTTTTACAACATTTACAGGTTAGTAGGGGATGATGAGCATAATTGTAGAAGTTACAAATTGATGATGGATAGAACTACCATCTATAGGGTCTAGGTAGAAACACGAATCCCTGACCAGAGTGCAGGGATGGCGCAAACATGATTTCAGAAGCACGAATGAGGCCGAGGTGGAGGAGGACCTGGTAGAGGTCGGGGACAGTTGATCTGCTACAATTGTGGAAGACCAAGACACTATGCTTGTGATTTCACTAAACCTATGCATCCATCGTGCAAGTATTGTACTTGGTTTGATCATGAAATGGAAGACTGTCATGCGCTGATAGCTAGGATACATGACAAAAGGGTGCTACCACCTCCGCCAACTCAAAACCTGCAGATGATAAGGTCTGAGCCACACAAAGAGGATTCAAATGTGAATATAATGCTCCGAAGTCGAATCAAAACAGGAGATGACAAGGGGAAACAACCTGAAGACAATACATAGGTTCACAAAGCTCTAGCAAAGGAGTCTGATTTTGATTTGGAGCGTGCACGTGAAACATTCATGGAGGCGAAGAAGAGCTTCGCTAAGGCCTCCACCTCAGGAAGCAAGGATAAGCTTGGTTAGGAGATGGATCCTTCTATGCTTACAACCTTCTTGGAGACCTGCATGAAGCTACTACACAATAGCAAGGCTGTGAAGGGGCTGTAGGAGCTCATAAATAGATGCGCCGGAAACACTCCGAGTGAGCCACGTGTAGTCCGAAAGATTGGTAAGCATAAAACAAGGACAGGATGGGAAATGAGACTAACCGCATAGATAGGAGAGTATGAGATGGATTAGGTTATCTTAGACTTGGGGTTAGACATGAACATCCTACCAAAAAAAACTTGGGAGCAGATGGTGAGACCCCGGCTACAATGGTCTCTGATTCAGCTAAGTATGGCGAATCAGTAGAAGATCATCCCCATTTGATGGCTACAGGGGTGACTATAGATATTGAGGGTGCAAGCATGCTGGCTGACTTTGAAGTAATAGAAATTGTGGATGACAACAACCCCTACCCTGCACTCCTCAAATTGATTGGGCTACTAATATGAATAGTGCAATCAACCTAAATAAGCGAAAGATGATATTTGAGAAGAAATTTCTACGCGTAATTGTACCCCTAGATCTTGTTGAAGGTTCGCGCTATACTGAGCCAGATCGTGATTATGAGAGTGATGACGATCTAGAATGTATCTATAAGATAAAAATGCAAGACCAAGGTTGGGTGAATCCAACAATGGATGGATGAATTACATGGGACTGCGAGAGTTCATGCACCTTAGACTCTGATTAAGATTTAGGGTGCTGGCAGAATTGGTTACATGAAGTAACTACGCTGAGCTGTAACAAGATGACTTGATCGCTATGTTGTGTGTCATCAGAGGTAAGAAATCTGCCCACTTATGATGGCCTAAATGATGTAGATATTTTTTTGGATGCATTTGAGAGGGAGGTACTAGAAAAGCATTGCTTCTAGGTGTTGGACTGGGCACTACGCGCTACACCCACGAGATGGTGAGGTATGCACAAGGGAATCTTTGATGATTGGTGCGAATGTAGGAGAATGATGAGAACTCACTTTTGGAAGCCGAAGGTATGAATGATAGACAAGTATGATGGGTAGGATGACCCACACACACACTTGGCCAAATGGACTTAGTCTTATGGAGAGAAGCCCCACCCTAAGTGGGTGCACTTATTCTGTCACACCCTGGATGTCATTTCGTTGAGCTGGTATGTAGAAATAGAGCTCTAGCATGGTACAAGTGAATGTGATATTATGTGCAAAGGATTCATAATGAAATTCAATTTTGAAGATGGGTTTGACAGTATTGATGAGGCACTAAAAGAGGTGAAAGAAAAAATCTTTAGGATACCACAGTATCCTTTAGATCTCATTAAGCATGAGTAGGCTACTCAGCTGAGTCACATGCTAGAATGTTATAACGTAATTGCTGAAGAAGAGGATGAGGATCCGTGAAAAATTAACATCCCTGAAGCAGAAGACCACTTCAAGGTCGAAGGACCACAGGTTGAGAATCCTGATATAATTGCGTCGCTGAAAATGAAGCAAGTAAACATTGGTATGGAGGTAGAGCCCAAATTCGTGAAGATTGGAGATTAATGGGATGATGCGATGGTGGATAAGGTCACTGAATTGCTTCACAAATACCGGGATTTATTCCCTACCAAGCTTACAGTTCTAAAAGGGATAATCGAGGACCTAGGTGTTATGAAGATTGTGTTGAAGCCGGAATCGAAGCCAGTTAAGCAAATACCTTACTGTCTCAATCCGAAGTATAAGGAAAAGGTCCACTTAAAGCTAGATAATATGCTCGCAACATGCACCATTGAGAGTGTGGAAGAATCTGACTGGGTAAGCCCTATGGTGGTATAGGAGAAGTAGAAGGATGAAATAGGATATGTGTGGATCTAAGAAAGATGAATGACTCTTGCGTACATGATCTTGTCCTGACACCATTCACTGATGAAGTGTTGGACAATGCAGGTGGCTAGGAAGCATATTCCTTCACTGATGGCTTCTCGAGGTACCACTAGATCAAAATCACGCTAGAGGATAGGAGTAAGACAACCTTCACAACTGAGTGGGGTTGTTTCTAGTACATCGTAATGCCATTTGGATTGAAGAATGCGCCTACGATATTCTCACGCATAGTCATTGCTGTGTTCAAAAGATTTATTCATAAGTTCTTGGAAGTATACTTTGATGATTGGACTATGTTTGGGTTGGTGAAACACCATGTAGAAAGCTTGTGCATGATGCTAGATACCTATTAAAGATACCAGATTGCACTCAATATGAAGAAGTTCTTGTTTTGTGTTCCCTTTGGGACCCTGTTGCGTCATGTGGTCTGTAGACAGGGACTAATGGTGGACCCCACAAAGATCATGCTGATACTGAACTTGGAGGCGCTAAGGAGTGTGAAACAGCTGTACGCTACCTTAGGAAATACATGATATTACAAAAGGTTTATCAAAATTTATGCCCAGATCACCACACCAATGGAGAAATTTTTGAAGAAGGATGTCATGTTCTATTGAAACAAAGATTGTAAGAAGAGCTTGGATGTATTGAAAGAAAAGATGGTCACAATGGTGATTTTAGTCTTCTCATATTGGAAAAAGGAGTTCCATGTGTATGTTGATGCGTCATGTATAGTGCTGGGAGCAGTACTAACACAGGCTGGTGGAGAGGACTTGGACCATCCTATAGCATTCAAAAGTAGAAGGTTTTCCAAGGCAGAAAATAACTATTCCACCACCGATCGCAAAGGGTTAGCTATTGTATATGTGCTTTCGAAGTTTAGACACTACTTGCTGGGGGGCCATTTTAAGATGTATATTGATCACTCTGTGCTGAAGTACCTAGTAAATAAATATGTTTTGGGGGCAGGAGAATTGTAGATCATTGTTACTGTTCTAGGAATATGATTTTGAAGTTATTGTGAAGCCTAGACGACTGAACGTTGGACTAGAGCATCTATTGTGCATCGAAACAGGGGAAGAGCCCACTAATTTGGAGGAGGGATTGCCTGGCACTCAACTATTTATAATGCGCATAATAGATGATCATTTTGAGGATATAATATACTTCTTAATGACAGGAACTGCCCCAGAAGGATAAATTGTCTAGCAGAAGAAGGAATTAGTGGTGCGCGCAATAGATTTCTCTGTCATTGCTGGGCATCTATACAAAATAGGGTCTAATGAGATATTGTGATGATATGTACTTGAATTTGAAAGAAGCAGAATCCTCATGGACGCTCATGGGCGCACTGTGGGAGGACATTATGTAGGTAGGGAAACCGCGCAAAATATTCTACATGAAGGGTTGTGGTGGCCAACCCTCCATCAGGATTCAAAAGTGTATTGCAAGGCATGTGATGTGTGTCAAAGGAGGTATGCGATGCCTTTGAATCCAAAAATGACATTAAAACCCTTTGAGAAATGGGCGATATATTTTGTGGGACCCATTCAACCCCAAGGAAAGATGGGAGCGAGGTACATTATCACTGTGATGGAGTATTTGACTCATTGGATGGAGGCACAACCTATGAAGGGTTGCATAGGTGCGACTGCTATAAAGTTCCTCTTTGAGAATGTACTGATGTGATTTTGTTGTCCAAAGATCTTGATGAGTGATTGTGGTACGCACTTTCTAAATGAAATGATCAATGTGCTAACAAAGGAATTTCAGGTGTATCAGCAGAAGTGCATGCCTTATCACCTGCAAGCTAATAGGGCAGTGGAAGCATTCAATAAAGTGTTGGAGAACGTGCTAACCAAGGTTTGCAATTCTCAGTGAAGTAATTGGGACCTACGCATACCTGCAGTACTATGGGCTTATCGAATGACGTGTAAGAAGTTGACTGGACAAACTCCCTTTAGGCTTGTCTATGGGGTTGAAGTGGTAATTTTTATGGAATATATTGTGCCTAGTCTGTGCATAGTGGTGCTCACAGGTAAGACGGATCATGGAGCCCTAGAGGAAAGGATCGCACAACTGGATGAGCTTGAGGAAGAAATATTTCTAGATAGATTTCACCAATAGGTCCAAAAGCAATGTGAAAAAGCATGGCATGATCAACACATCAAGCTACGCACCTTTAAGGTAAATGACCTAGTTTTTTTTATATGATAGTAAGTTTGATAAATTTCCAGGGAAGTTCAAGATGCACTGGTTAGGGCCCTATGTCATTAAGGAGATTACTGACAGAGGAGCGATTCAGCTGGTCAAATTGAATGGGGATCCCTTCCTAATAAAGGTGAATGGTAGTAGATTGAAGCCATACACCTGTGGTATGGCCATGTGACTAGATGAAGGTAGCACAGTCTTAGTGCTCTAGGTAGCTAAAAGGAGGTACGGGACTATAAAATACACTGCCTAGGTTGGGGAGATGCGCGATTGGAGGATTATGTGAAGCAAGGAAGTGTCACAGGGTTCACGACAGTGTGAAGGGGGCTGCGCTAACCAGGGAGATCCCGTAGGTCGGTCGGAAAGTGACCGTTAAAGTAACTATTCATGATTTGGTAGTTGAAATACCGCCAAATGGAGTGGGTGACCGACATTTAAGATGAAATTTATGGCTTAGATCCTTGAAAATCCGCTGCCAATCCGAAATTAGTGAACAAAATTTGGGGTGAACTATCAGATTTGAATTCAAAATGCCCTATAAATTACAAGTGGATATCTAGCGAAAAACACATGGAATTTTGAGAATTGCGTTGTTGAGCTTTCAGGCACTCATGAACCGAGAATTCTTTGAAGCTTTGAAAGAGACTCCAACATTTACAGACTTACTCAAGATGTTGAGAGTACTATAGGAGATCGTTATGTCGGCACCCGTAGAAACTATAAATACAGAAGAAATAATAGAGGAGTTGGTGCTGGAAGTTGAGATGGAGGCAAAAGAAGTTGCTCTAGAAGTGGCCAAAGTATTGGCAGAGGTCCCTAAATGGTTGAGGATGCCGAGACTAAAGAAGATCCCAATTAATGAAACCATGAAGGACAAGAAGGGCAAGCAACCTGCTATACTGGTGCACACATTACCAAGGAGAAACCCACCAAACCAACTACACAGGAGAAAGGCAAGGCCATAAATTTGGAGCTAGAGGAGGAAGACATTGAAGACATCACGATGGATGATGAGGATATGGGAGTCGGAGTAGAGGAAGTTGAAACCCAAGGTGCAGACCCTATTACTCAGTTGTCAGAGTACATCCCTCCGTGCAAGCCCAAGACCAAGGTATTGAAGGAAATTAATGAGAGTAAGATGCCCCTGCAAACCCCTCTAGTGTCGGATGAAATTATTTTTGACGGACTACACTTGGCATGAGTATCGTTGTTGAAACTTGAAGACTAGGACTTGGTCGATCACGATAAGTTCCCACACCTAGAAACCAAGCAACTAATGTGCCATATCATTAATATGAACTCTAGAATGACCACATTTGAGCCTCAGAGGTGGCTCTGAGGAGTAGAGAAGGTAGGGTTGCTCAACCTGCTTTGGGTGCTACACTACAACTGCACCACAGTGATAGTTTTGGTCATCAAGTAGCTGCTGTGCTTGGTGCATGATGAATGTCTGTGGAAGGATAAGCCAATACCCATCATGGATAGATTAATTCACCGCATAACACGATTTCCATATAAAGGTGAGAATCCCGCCATAATATTTGGCGAAAAAGGTAGCGAACAGGCTCTTGCAGAGTCTATGAAGGAAAAATTTAAGCTGGTGAAGAAGACGCACAATTATGCTATGTCCAACATCTACGACCCTACCGTGAAGGTAGCCATGTAGATCCTAGCAGGGAAAGTGATGAGGAAGTGTCGCACCTATGAGGTGTCGACACCTGTCATCGTGCTAGTAGCACAATGTGTTGAGGGAGTCTAGTTCAACTGGTCAGATTACTTTCCCAGAGAGTTCCTGGTGAACTGTTGTGAAGTACATGAGCTCAGCAAGGCATTCCACTATGCATGGCTCTTGTTGTCAATTGTGATGATAGCGTGTGAGTTGCCAGAGGACAGCCAGTTCCCTTTAGTCATGCTAGACCTCTGAGAAGCAGTGAAGTACACTTCGATGTGGGCAACCAAGGATGCATAATGAGTCAGGGACAACAAGATCTTTTGGATCTTGATGGAGATGAACATTCGGATGGCCATCAACCACAAACCATGATTGTCACCTACGGTGTATGTCAACATGTAGGGCTACGCCGAATTTAAAGTAGACTTCCATCGAGTAACCATTAGGGTGCGGAAGGACCCTACGCAGAAATGGTATGACTTGCCATATCTAGCAACAGATGATGCCATTGACACAGTGTTGGATCAATGGCTAATAGAGTGGAACTCTACAACAAACTTGGCGGTGGGTGGGAGCAAGTTCATCCGCAAAAGAAAAAGGAGGAGGCCATGCTGAAGATGACACATCTAGCCGAGAAGAGGAAAAAGGAGGCCGCTGATAAGGCCCAGGCAAAGCATGAGGCCATGCAATAGATAGGGAAGCAAACAAGTGGGACAGAGTGGGGCTCTGACAAAGGCGAGAGGTCGCCTTCACTTGAGAGAGAAGAGGAAACAAAACAACACAGCGTGGACCCTCAGGAGATGTCCCCCACATCAAGCGGCCAAGGGATCTAGAGAGAGGAGGGCCTAGGAAGAAATCAAAGGTGACCAAGACCTCACTGGACCCCATCACATTAACAGAGGGCGACTTACATGATATGGGCGACACAGTGAGGGATGTCACTGTGAAGGCTCTGCAAAAATTTGAATAATAGCAACATATCATCTTGGGGGCTATCCAGATAGGGTTGCCAGAGCTGCAGACCCACGTGTCGCAGGCTAAAACGATGTCTACCAGCCTGGCCATCGACATTTCACAAGCTGTTGATATGTTGCACGTGAAGGCCTCCAATGAAATAGTGCTACCTAATGAAGCATTGACCATAGAGAATGAGGCTGACAAGCTCACTGTCAATGCCCTAAATGGAGTAGGGTTGAACCTGGCAGTGCTCCCGCATGAAGTGCTCCACCCCTTATAGGATGGAGTGATTGTAGAGCTGAGGGCCTCTGAGTACCACACCCTTCATGTGATCAGTGAACAACAGATCAACAATGAGCAGATGGCCCTATAGAGAAATGTTGCCATCGCCGTTGAGACCGAGGTCTTGGAGTTGGCCATTCTGGAGGAGAAGCCAGTCGAGGTATGCATCTGTAAGATAGCCACATGGGTGTGTGACACTTGTACTAAGATGGCATGGGTTTAGTTGGAGTTGAACCTACAAATTACAAAGTTATAGTTGAGGGCTCAGCCTTCAGCTATGCCAGAAGTGAAGGAACAATGGGCGACCACTATCACAGAAGCAATAGCGACGATGGCTAGTGTAGTAGCAGAGTAGTCATTTGAGGTCCTAACCAACAGCTAGAGATGGAAGTGTGCAAGCTAAAGCAGTGCTATGATGAGGTTAAGGGATAGCGTGAACCGTCATGCTAACACAAAGACTAGCCAAGCTGCAGGAGGCCAAGTGATCCACAATGGATCCAAAATACCCTCTAAGTCTTCAAAGTCTTCAAACACTCAAAACTATCGCATAAGAAGAACTTGCGAAAAGTTGGATTACACTATCGGGAGGCAAAAACATGAAGCAATCAGTGAAAATAGGCTTATCGGAGGCTTAAAGCGACTTTGCATAAGAGCCGTCAGATCTGGCTTATCAATGGTCTAGATCTGATCGAAAAATCGCAACCAGTGATGGAAAGTGGAGGAAATCAGGGGCTATCACATGACAGTTGTGATTGTGATCAGCGAGGGTCAATGAGGACCGTTGATCAAGTGCACAGATCGTCGGCCCATGTTAACGCGCGATAGCAATCGACAGATACAAAGGAGCGATTACAATCAACCCGGGGGCATGTGCGATATGTGATTGCAATCGATCACATTGCAACATTGCATTGGAGCATTATAATCAACCCAGGGGCATGTGCGATATGCAATTGCAATCGATCACATTGCAACATTGCATTGGAGCATTATAATGGAGCAGGGTTGATAGTCAGACTCGATGGAAATATAGATGGTATTATATTTATTTTGAGATCCAGAAAACAGGGTTTTCCTTTGTAAATCACATTTTCATAGAATAAACGAAAAGCCAAAGAAAATGTGCCAATGCGATATTACGGACCCGAAAGGGATTATTTATGATGTTATATATGATTTCAAGTCCAATAAAGCCATTTTACAGGGTTTTTCAATGTTTTAATGTATTTTTATTATAAAGGGAAATCATGATACAAGCAGGATTTTGGGCGGGCCAAAGGCAGTAAGTGGTTTGGGTCGGGCTTCGCCCAATCCCATACAATGGTTGCCACGTCTCCAGGATGAGGAGAGAGAAAACCACACTTATCAGGTGTTTAACCCCCGTACGAAAGGGCCGCCCGAAACAAACCACAACCATTGGATCTGGATCTCTTAGATCATTGGTGGAGATGCAATGTTGATGTACAGGCAGACCTGATAGGAGTTATAAGGCGGATTCATAATGTTTCAAGTTCGATAAATGACAATTTGGTGGAATTTCATAGTTTTGAATGTATTTCTCTGTGTAAATAGAGAATGGATATTTTGGGGATTTCAAAGGCCCGATGACCCATTCCATTACAAAATAGGTGGCCACCATCCTTGGGAGCGTTTAGTAATGATTGCTAACGCTCATAAAGGGATCTGAGCGGACAAAGGTCGGTAAGCTAGAGAGCCCGATGAGGTGAGATGAACACATAATGCCAATTGTCTTTAAAGCCAAAGATTAACAGAAAATAGGACAGGTAGTGCTGAGACAGAGCAAAGACAAAGATAGAGAGTGATAGAGAGAGTTTGCGTACTCAGAGAGGTTTGAGGGGTTTAGGAAAAACTCTTTCTATTGTTTCTATTATGTGTTGAGACTCAAATTGAGATCATACTTTTGTAAAACTCTATTTTTGAAGACATAATAGAGAGGTCACCACTGAAGGCTGGACCAGGAGATGTAGCCCACTCCTTATTAAACTTGTTGTGTTTATATGTATTTTCTATAATGTTCTTTAATTGCTTCACTGTCTATGTATTTCATAATATTATTGATCCATTGCACAATGTAACATAGGAAAAATCCATGCACATGAATCTGTAATACCTTAATAATTGTCTAAGAACATAAATCAGATCAAGTGGTATCAGAGCTTTAGGTTGCTAAGGTTAGACAAGCTTGTGCTGGATTGTTGAATGCTAACTAGGTCAAAGCTAAAATTAGGAGAAGGAGAATTGGTTGAGACTAACCCAGAAATAGGAAGAGTCCATCCTAGGAGGAAAATGGCAGAAGAAATTCCCTTGGAATCAGACTCTCATTTCATGGACAGTTTCATGACCATGAGAGCCATGGTAGAAGAGATGTATAGAGAATTTAAGAAAGGTTGAGTTGAAGATACTTCAACCTCAAAACAAGACAAATGAATAGAGGAACCTCTTCTAGATGGCCATTCAGAAGGCAAAGGGAAAGGGAAAGGGAAAGAGCCTCCTCTATCAACACCTAGCCCTTTGATTAAATTAGATGTAAAATTTGAATTTCCAATATATGATGGAGAATTAAATGTAGAAAATCTAGATAATTAGATTAGATAGATAGATGTATATCACAGGGTGCAAAACATTGACTCAGAAAGGAGAATGATTTAGCTAGCCAGCCTCCACCTTGGAGGAACTGCCCTAGTGTGGTGGGAAGGCAGGACACAAGCTGATTTGAAGAAGCATGGTAAAATTCTTTCTACCTGGAGTGAATTTGTTTCTGCCATTAAAAAACAATTCATCGACTAGCTTATATGTAGAAAGCCTTGATGAGTTGGCAAACTCTTCACCAATTAAAGGGGAAAAGCGTGAAAAGCTATACCCAAGAATTTAGAAAAAGAGCTTTAATTCTAGGCATTTCTCTAGACTCACCTGAAACTTTGTTGAAGTATATAGGTGGTCTACACATCTATTTGAGGCACACCATTCTAATGTTTAACCATACTAGCATAGATGAGGTATCCATTCAAGCTACACATCTAGAGGATAGAGGCAAGAATGTGAACCCAAAGATTGGGGGATCATCAAAACCCACTGCAAGCAAGAACAAGGAAAAGAGGAAGAAAAAATGGAAAGAGAGGAAGGCAAACGTTGTACAGAAAGATAAAACTTCATGCACTCACTACAAGAAGGTTGGACATGATGATGAACATTGTTCGTCTTTGCATCCAGAGCTGAAACCCAAGAAGTTCGATGGAAAGAAGAAGAAGACTACTGCTGTTATTTAGAAAGATTTGGGGTCAGAGTCAGGTGATGAAACAACAGTCATAACTACAGGTATAAAAGGTTATCTGATTTAGAGAATGCAGAGATCAAGAAGTAGGTACAGGAGCTGCTCGATAAAGGGTTCATAAGACCAAGTGCATCACCATGTGGATCTCCAATTGTCTTGGTGAGAAAGAAAGATGGCTCGTGGAGGATGTGCATTGATTACAGAGCACTGAATAAAATAATGATCAAGAATCGTTATCCTCTTCCTCGCATAAATGATCTATTATATCAGTTGAAAGAATCTGTTTACTTTTCCAAGTTAGACTTGCGTAGTGGCTACTATCATGTCAGAGTTGTAGAACAATATGCATCGAAGACTACTTTCAAAACAAAGCAAGGGCTGTATGGATGGCTAGTTATGCCTTTTTGCTTAACTGGTTCTCCTGCCACTTTAATGAGAGTTATGAGTGATGTACTCAGGCCTTTTATTGATGATTTTGTAATTTCATATTTAGATGATGTTGAGTAGTGGAGGTCCCGCGTAATAGCTTTGGGTCTAATAGCCTAGAAGTTAGGATAAAAATATTGTAAATCTCCAAAATATGCAGAGTGTGAAATGTAAAAAGTCGAGTCAAAGGGTTGTCCGCCCAAGAAATAATATAGAATAATAAAAGTAAGTCGGTATGTAGACCATAGGAAGGTATAAATAGAGTGTGGCTCTATGGGGATAAGGCAGTTCTTTTTGGGGTATGATCTTGGATCTGAATTGTAATGGGTTTTTGAGGAGAAATGTCTAAAGCATCTGTAAGTATGAGTCAAGGGTATTGGGGAGGGGATAGAGGCTCTGTAGCTGTGTGCACAGAGGCCTAGAAGAGTCTGTAGCTATGTGCGTGGACCCCTACAGCTGAGTGCAGAGGGCAGATCTGGATGTATTGTTGATAAAGTGGAAATAAAGATAAGTTGCTTTTGTAATTCTGTGTTCAATCTGAATTATTGCAGATCTAGATTTTGTATGGTTAAATTAACTGTTTGATCTATGTGCCTAGGCTTGTGTTATGATTGTATGCCAATCTGAGTTTATTCTAAGTGTGCGAACTCGTTAAATTTAATAAATGTTTGCTTAAAGACCCTGCTAAGTAGAGCTAATTTATAATACCTCAACAAGTAATTACTATTACGAATTAACCCAAATCTGGATCTATGCGGAAGTAGAGCAGCGTGAGGCTACATAACAGTGTGTGAACCCTCCAGACCACATCTAGACATCCCAAGGGTGCGAAAACCTTGTTCCAGCACCCTCCCCTCCTACCTTGGGTGAGACCTCAATCTGCACTCCGTGGGCTGTTATTGAAAGGGCTGGTAGCTGCGGGACTTTTTTGGCTAAATAATTTTTCCAAACCTGGGTCAGGCCCATATAAGCCAACAAATTACATTCTTCTTTTCAGTAAAACATGGGAAGAACATTTAAAGCATGTAAAGTAGACTCTAGATGTTTAAAAAAAAGAAAATCTCTATGTTAAATTATCAAAATGTGCATTTGGCAAAACATCTTTGAATTATTTGGGTCATATTGTAGGGGGTGGTGAATTGAAGATAGATCCCTCTAAGGTTGAAGTCATTGTGAACTGGCTTAAACCCAAATCTGCTACAGAAGTTAGGAACTTCCTAGGAGCAACACAATTTTGGAGAAAGTTCATTGCTAGCTTATCCTTGATTAAAGCTCCCTTACATGCTTTAACAAGATTTAACAAGGTGTTTCTGTGGGGAGGCAAACAACATAAAGCCTTCGACACCTTAAAAGAAAATATTAGTACATCACCAGTACTAGCATTTCCAGATCTTCAAAGACCATTTGAGATTTAAACAAATGCCAGTGACTATGCCATGGAAGCAGTGTTGATGCAACATGGTAAACCCATATGTTATCATTTTGAGACATATAATTATGCAGTAGTTAATTATCCCACATGTGATAAAGAATTGTGTGCATTAGTGCAGAGTGTGAAAAGGTGGAAAAATTACCTATTGGGAAAAGAAATAGTTATACATACTAATCATCAACCACTTTAATATTTACACTCTCAAACTAAATTGCAGCAATCAAGACACTACAGGTGGATGCGTTTTCTACAACAGTTTCATCTTGTCATCAGATATAAGAAATTCATACACAATAAAGTTGCAGATATGTTACCTAGACCAATTATAAATGCATCTACTATACTTAAGCATAATTCAGTGTTGCATGAAAGCTGCATTGAACAATATGCTCAAGATGTATATTTTAAAGATGTATATGCAAGTTTAAGTCATGGAAAACAAGTAGAAGAATTGGATTATCATGTTAAGGTACAACTCTTGTATCATTTGGGAAAGTTAAGCATTCCTCAAATTGAAAGAGTTAATATAATCCAAGAAGCACACACTTCTCTAATATCAGGTCATTTTGGTGTAAGTAAAACAGTTGCACAACTGCAAAGATTCTGTTATTGGCCAAAAATGCATGAAACAGTTTCTAGATATATGAAAGGGTGTACCATGTGTGCTAAAAGCCCATAAAAAGGAAACTAGGCTTGTACACTCCACTTCCAGTTCCTTCTCACCCTTAGGAAAGTGTTTCCATTAACTTTGTTAGGGGACTGCCAAAATCTAGAAAAGGTAATGATTATTTATATGTTATTGTGGACAGGTTCAACAAAATGTGCATTCTAATACCTTGTAACAAGCAGATTACAGCTGAACAAATGACAAAGTTGTTATTTTAGCATGTAGGGGTTCATTTTGGGTTACCCATTTCTATTGTCTCTGATCGAGATTCCCAATTTGTTGGGAAGTTTTGGTCAAGTTTATGGGAGTTAATGGATACCAAACCAAAGAAGAGCACAACCTTTCATCCATAAACAGATGGCCAAATAGACGTGGTCAACAAGATAGTGATCCAGTTGTTCAGTGGCTATTGCAACAAGAATCCCAAGCTTTGGGATGAACATTTATGTTATGTGCAACATGCTTACGACCGTGCTAAACATTCTTCTACACAAAGATCTCCTTTTGAGACTTGTTTTGGTTTAATACCAAGGTCTCGCTTGGATTTTGTCCTTAGTAAAGACATAGCAGTTGATGGACACTATGATGTGGAAAAAGCAACCAAGTTCATTGAACAGATCCAAGAAATTCACCAGGTAGTGCAAGAATAGCTGGAAAAGAGCTAGCCCAAGTACAAGGCAAGGCATGATAAGCATCGAATTGAGCATAGCTTCCAAGTTGGTGATCAAGTTTGGTTGTACATTAGCAAAGATAGAATGCAAGGTGAAGGTAAAAAGCTAAAGCCAATAAGGTATGGGCCTTTCAAGATACTTGAGAAAATTTGTGAGAAAGCTTTTTGCCTTGATTTTCCAGCTTACATGTATATCTATTTAGTAGTTAATGCAAAGAACTTGAGACTATTTGAACCTTCATTGATTGAAGGTCCCAAAGAGCAAAGTCAGTTGCCTTTTATTGATGATATATTGCCTAAATATCTCAATGAGTTGCAGGAATATACAATTTTGGACAAGAAGGTGAGAACTAGGCGCAGAGGGGATGTTGAGTACCTTAGAATTGGACTCAAAGGTCCAAAACCAAGTAGTGCAAGATGGATAGAGATTGAACAAGTGAGGAAGCTATATCCTCACTTGATTGATGCTTAAAAACCAATGTTTGGTGGTCCAAAAGCCTTTTTCAGTGGGAAGACGTGATCCAAAATGGATCCAAAACACCCTCTAAGTATTCAAAGTCTTCAAACACTCAAAACTATCACACAAGAAGAACTTGTTAAAAGTCGGATTACACTATTAGGAGGAAAAAACATGAAGAAATCAGTGAAAACAAGCTTATCAGAGGCTTAAAACAATTTTGCATAAGAGCCGTCGGATCTAGCCGATTAATGGTCGAGATCTGATCGGAAAATCGCAATCGGTGATGGCAAGTGGAGGCAATCGGGGGCTATCACATGATAGTTGCGATTGCAATCAGCGCGGTTCAATGAGGACTATCGATTCAATGACCCATGTTAGTGCACGATATTGCAATCAACAAATATAAAGGGATTATAATCGGCCCGGGGGCATGTGCGATATGCGATTACGATCGATCTCATCACAACATCGCATTGGAAAATTATAATGGAGCAGGGCCGATAGCCAGACCCGATGGAAATATAGATGGTATTATATATATTTTGAGATTCAGAAAATAGGGTTTTCCTTTGTAAATCACATTTTTGTTGAATAAATGAAAAAACCAAAGAAGATGCGTCGATGCGATATTACAGACCCAAAAGGGTTTATTAATGTTGTTATATATGATTTCAAGTTTGATAAAGCTATTTTACAGGGTTTTTCATTGTTTTAATGTTTTTTTAATATAAAGGGAAATCACGATATAAGCGAGATTTCAGGTGGGCCAAAGGCAGTAAGTGGTTTAGGATAGGATCCACCTGATCCTATACAATGGCTTCCATGTGTCCAGGTTGAGGAGAGAGAAAACCACCCTTATCGGGTGGTTAACCCTTGTACAAAAGGGTCGCCTGAAACGAACCACAGCCGTTGGATCTAGATCTCTTAGATCAATGGTGGAGATGTGATGTTGGTGTACAGGCAGACTTGATAGAAGTTATAAGGAAGATTCATAATGTTTCAAGTCCAATAAATGGCAATTTTGCAAAATGTCACAGTTTTGAATGTATTTCTCTGTGTAAACAGAGAATGGTTATTTTGGGGTTTCAAAGGCCTGATGACCCATTCCATTATAGAATAGGTGGCCACCATCCCTGGAAGAATTTAGCAAAGATTTATAATGCTTAGAAAGGGATTCGAGCGGACAAATGTTGGGAAGCCAGAGGGCCCAAGGAGGTGAAATGAACAGACGACGCTGATTGGCTTTAAAGCCACAGATTGACAGAAAATAGGATAGGTAGTGCCGAGACAGAGCAGAGACAAAGACATAGAGTGATAGAGAGATTCTGTGTATTCAGAGAGGCTTGAGGGGTTCAAGCAAAACTCTTGCTGTTGTATCTGTTGTGTGTTGAGACTCAAATTGAGCTCATACTTTTGTAAAACTCTATTTTTGAAGACATAATAGAGAGGTCATTACTGAAGGTTGGACTAGGAGATGTAGCCCAGGAGTGTTGGGTGAACTCCTTATTAAACTTGTTGTGTTTATATGTATTTGTCTATTATATTCTTTAACTGCTTCACTTTCTATGTATTTCACAATCTTATCAATCCATTGCGCAAAGTAGCATAGGTAAAATCCATGCACATGAATCTGTAATACCTTAATAATTGTCTAAGAACATATATCAGATCACCAAGTAGCTGAAGGAATAGGTAGACGCAACACTACACAAGGAAGAAGTCCTGAAGGAAAGACTGAAGCCCTGGCTGGATGAGGCTTACATAGTGACAAGATCTATTAAAGGCAAGCTTGCAACTTTGTAAGTGACATAGAAAAATCTTCAGGCCGACAGCATAGGAGCAGTGACCAAGCAGACAGTGGAAGATGTAAAGCAGGCGGCCATACAATGCATGACAGAGGTTGCGGTCATATGAGTCGAGTTGGAAGGGATTCGTGCAAAGATCTCTGCACCTACTGAGTGACTCGAGGGCAATTCATGATGTTTGTGTTGGGGGCCTATTGGGAGAGGAATCCCCCAAGAACAGTTTTGGGGCTAAAATCCCATGTTTTGGTCAAATTTTGTAATAAACTTGTAAAGACTCCACATTTTGTGGTCACAGAGTGCGAAGGTGTCATAAGTCATAAAGGTTGTCCACCCTTAGTTTTGTAAATCAAAATTCGGCTGTAAAAGATCTACCCATGGTCCGTGGACCATGTGATTGTATAAAAAGAGCTAAGCTCTAAGTAGTTTTAGAGACATAAATATAATATCATGTAAGAGAGTTGTAGTTATGAAGTAAGAAGTCTAAGTTTTGGGTCGTAGCGTAGGTAGAGGCTTTGCAGCTGAGTGTGCAAAGGCCTAGGGTAGAAGTCCGTAGTTGAGTGCGCAAACCCCTACACCTATGTTCACAGGGTGGATAGAGTCTGTAATCACTTGGAAGACATCAATAAAGAGAAGTATCCTGCAATTTATGTGTCTTGTTTCAATTAATGAATCTTGTCATTTTATGTATGAATTTCCTTTATAATGCTTATGTGATGCGCGAATGTGTATAGTTATGTTTGATAACTGAACGCAATTAAGAATATCTATTTACGCGGTGCTAACTGTGAGTATCTAATAAGAGAAGTAAGATTCTTAAGATAACTTGACAATTTATGCAATACACTACCTTAGCAGTGTGCAAGTGTCTAGGTCAAGGGGTTAGGGCCGCGTAAAGGTCAATCATACCCTTTTGTGGAGGTATTGAAGGGAGGAATAAGGGGTTAGGTAGACAGAGCCCTAGAACTAAGTGACATGCACGAAGGTAGGAATTAAAGGAATAAAATGACATCATGACCGTCTCAAGGTGCGGAAACCTGGTTCTAGCATCCGCCCATATTGCTTCGAGTGAGACTTCAGTCCGTGTTTTGCGAGCTGGTGCTGAAAGGGCTAATAGTGTAGGGATTTGTTTAGATAATTAACGTTGAATCTGGGTTAGGCCCCAACAAGCCAACAATTATGGTCTCCTTTTTGATCAAGTAGTGCTTCCACTTCTTCATGTTTTCAACCAAGACATACAACTCCTTGCCATATGTGGGATAGTTCACAATAGCTTGGGAGAATGTCTCTGAATGGTAACATACAGGTTTCCTTTACTGCATCAATACTATTCACATTACATATCCATTGACATCGGTTGGTATCAATCTCAAAAGGTTGTTGGAGGTCAGGTAAGGCCAAAAATAATGTGGTGTCAGTCTTCTCTTTTAGTGTATCAAAGGCTTTTTTTGCTTTCCTCCCCACTTAAAGGTTTGCTTCACACTTGTCAATTCATGTAAGGGGGATGAAATGGTGGATAAGTTTCCATTGAACCCTTCTACAATATTGTATTTCACCCAAAAAGATATGAAAATTTGTAACATTGGTGGGTTTAGGCCACTTTAAAATCACATCAATTTTAAAAAGATCTATTTTCAATTTTCCACCTCCAACAATGTGACTTAAGTAAACCAAAGAGGTCTTCCCAAACTCACACTTACACATTTTGACATACAATTTTTATTTTTGCAAAACATCAAGCGCTTTTTTAACATGGTTCACATGATCATCCCATGTCCTACTGTAAACAAGAATGTCATCAAGATACATAAGTAAAAAATCATCAAGAAAAGGAATGAAAATATTATTCATCAACCTCATGAATGTCATTGGAGCATTACATAGGCCAAATGGCATCAACAACCATTCAAACAACCCTTGTTTTGTCTTGAATTTGGTCTTCCATACATCTTGTTCTACAATCCTGACCTGATGATAGCCACTGCGCAAGTTTAGTTTTGTGAAATAGATAGAATTTTTTCAATTGATCTAACAAATCATAAATGCGAGGAAGAGGGTATCGATTCTTCACCATTATTTTGTTGAGTGCCCTGTATTCTACGCACATCCTCCATGTGCCATCCTTGTCCGCCACCAACATGATGAGTGAGACACAACTTGGCCTTATGACCCCTTGGCTCGACAATTCCTGTACCTTCTTCTTGATCTCCTCCATCTCAATGGCCAACAACCTGTATATACCAATGTTGGGTAAAGGAGCATCCTATTGCAAGTGGATATCATGTTTGATATCATGCTTTGGAGGCAACCCATTTGGTTCCTGAAAACCCCCATCATAGTTAGAAATAATTTTGATACAATTCCTTGTTATGAGTGGGATAAAAACCTTGGAAAGCTTCAAATGCCTCAACATATTTTTCTCTCAAAACGATGAACATACACCCCTTTCTGGAATTAATCAATCTCTTCATCTAACCTGCACTTACAAGATTGGCACCGATATTGGCATGATGAGATCCAACAATGTATTCCACCTTATCTTTTGTGAGATGATACTTGTTTTCACAACAAAAGAAAATTTCTTTCGTGTCATACGACTATGGACTCCCCAATACAATACCACAAATATCCAAGGGTACAACATAAAGTTCGACTCCATCTACTAGTTTGGATGCAATCACAAATCTAGCTCTACACTGCTTGGTTACATGTAATTTTTCTTTATCACACACCCAACCAAGTGGGTATGGTTTCAAATGAGGCCTGGTCACTAATCCAAACTTTTTAAACAAGGATTCTGAAATCAAATTTTCTTGTGAGCCTAGATCAAACGAGGTTTCCACTTTAGTATGTTTCATTATGACTCTAATGTGGAAAAATTCATTTCTCTTTCATTCATTAATAAGAGGAAGAACTTGTACTTGCATGTAACTCAAATTTTTCATTGACATGAAGAGAAAGAGCACCTTGTGTGCCCATTTTCGTGATTAATGTCTCATCGCCAGAATTAGATCCAAGGTCTTGTTGCACGGTTGCCACCCTATTTTTCTTGTTCTTCCCAACAAATACCTTTAGTTTCAACTTTGGATGAAACTTCCAAAATTGTTCATCATCATGGCCTTCCTTCTTACAATGTGTGCAAGATGGATTTTCTCCTTCCTCCTTCTTAGTTGTAGCTGCCATCTTGTCTTTTCCCTTTCCTTTTCCCTTGAACTTTCCACTATGAGGTTTAAAAGATGATTTATTTGGTTTCTCTTTTTCATCATTATTGCCTCTACTTTTAAGATGAATTACCTTCACACTAGTCGCATCAATACTAATAGTCTCAAATAATAACAAAGAATGTCTGATGTAACTATGTAAAGTACCAATATACTTGGTTATAGTTTCAGGCAATTCAAGTGCAATGCCCAAGTTCAATGCTTTTTTTCTAAATTTTTCTATCAAGCTTTGTACATTTTGACCCTTTCCTTGTCTTAAATATTTCCATTCCGTTGAATCCTTTTTGCAATAAAACAAAGGATAAAACTAATATTTTAATGCAAAAGCAAAATTAGTCCAAGAAGAAAGGAGATTACCCAAGTTTTTGTTGCCTTTTTGTAACTTGTTCTCCCACTAGATGAGAGCAGTGCCACTCATCTAAAGAGATTCTAATTGGATATTTGCCTCATCTTCCTTGATTTGTTGAATTCAACAGTAAAATTTGATCTGTATAATCCAATTGTTTAGTTTCTCTACATTACATTCTCCATTATATGCGAGAAAATCAAACTTTATATCTAGCTTTAAAAATGGATTCTTAGATGTATTCCTATGATGCCTATTAGAGTGATGAGAAGAATAAGAAGAATAACTGTCACTAAAGGATGGAGAGGGTGGTTCAGGTGGCTCTCCTCTTCCACCTTCATGATTTACTGATGCATGGTCATCTAGCTCTTTCTTCTTAGGCTTGATTGTCTTCTCATACTCTACAAACAACTTGTCAAATTTCTCTGCCATGGTGAATAAGATCTTGCACTAATTTTGCTCTTCCTCCATTCCATCTTCCTCATCTGCCATTTTGTGTCTTTGTCATGGACGCTAGCTTTGGGATCAAATTATTTAAGTTTTCCATCTCCTCTTTGGAGCTTTCTCCTGGTTAGCATTCAATCATGCAACTCGCATCAAGAAAACCTGCTTTGGTACCAAACTTGTTCCAGATATTTTAACTTCAAGGATGCATACAAAATTGCATATAAAAGAGCATATTAACCAAGCAACTTAACAAATGAAAAATAAGTGGAAATCATAGAGAAACCATGAGATCAAAGGCAGAAAAATGATTTGATTACAAAGTTCACCCAATGTGAGCTACATATTCGGGCCCTGCTCAAAGTGGGGAGGCCTTCTTTCAATAAATGGCAGCAAAGAAATGAATTGCAATCAACCTTTAAAAAAATGACCCTTATACCTCCAATTCTGATGATGGCCTAAAAATGGAGACATATTTTAGAGAAACAGACCACATGATTGGATTCCTAGCACAAAAATGTGCAAAACATGACTATAAATTTGTCAAATTATGATAATGGCACATTTGTCCCTCTAAGCAAATAATTGTAGCATCTATCAAATTCCCTTGCTCGTGGCTTCGACCCTCCTCACCATAAATGGTTCCGTTGGTCCTCCCTCTACCGATATTGTTGAATGCATTTGCTAAGGGTTTAAGTAGCGTTGGCAGGTAGACCCACCAACATGGGGTTGTTGGCCCATTGGTGGGGTCGTTCAATGATTAAGTTTTGAATGTTTGACGGTTACATTTTAATACCATGATTTTTATGTATATGACAAGTTTTCCCAGTTGGCGAGTCACCACACTGGGTAGGGTGGATAATTGATAACCGTTGATTTGATCAATGGTCGAGTGGGTCCCCTAGGGGTGGCCAGCCTGCCATTTTTTAATGTGTTTAATTCAATGTTGTTCAGGGGTGGCAACAAGCCACCCCAATTTATTTTTATTTTTTATATGGGCATATAGTTAAAATTTATGATTCATTTCTTAAGGGTTAATGAACGAACTAAGTAGGCAAAAAATTCACCTTTTCTGACTTTCATTTTTTGTGCGCCGGTGATTTCAGGAATCACCCGGCCGCTAGTCGGGCGGGGGGGGGGGTGGCACAACCTCGCCAATTTGTTGCCTCGTTAGTGACTCCCACTTGGAAAAGTTTGACGAAAATTTTGACCAGCTAGAAGTTGAACATACAAAATCATATTTGAGTTTCGTTCACACTGTTGGAATTAGGGCAATGAGCAATACACTTTGGTATTGGTTTCACTTCCATCTAATGACTTTTATTTTTGAGATATTTTGAAGGTCACTTTTGTTTTTGGATCCACCCAGATTAGAAAAGTCTCCTACATTTCCTCCATCTACCTCCAACATGCCTCTCCATAGTAAATGCACTCAAAAAGCACTATTTTCATGCACATTAAGCACATTAGGCCATAATGTATGACAAACATCATCTAGTATCCCTATTAAGCATGTTATAGTAGAAGGATGTTAATAAATGTGATGAAAGAGGAAATGAGAGGCTAGAGGATGGAAAAAGGGCCTTATGATATACTTATTGATGGGTACCATCATCACCCCTTTGTTAAAGGTGTTTCTCACCCTCTGAGCAACTTAATCACTGATTTGAAATTCATGCATAACTCTTGCAACCTCTTTGGCATCCAAAGACACATCAAATGGTGTTCCTTCTTGTCGCTAAAAACCTACATTTACGTTTATTTATTCCCACTCCCTTTGTTCCTCTGTTTGATATTTTCTCTCCTATAATCCTAATAGTAATGTAGGACTAAGATTTAACCCTATCCAACTAATCTTCCACCTCTAAATATTTCTCTTGTAGAATGAGGTTCTTTCTAGGGCATTCCTCAACCTTTTAGGGGAGTGGTATTCCATTATTTGTATAGTATGGAGAAGAACACACCATCTCCTTTCGCTGGTCTACAAAATTTCAGTCCCCAATAGCCTAAAGGTGTCTTGAAAATTAAGGATCGATTTCTATTGTTTCTCTACATAGCGAGGTTCTAATTTAGGGTGTGGGACTTATTAATTTTGCTATCATATATAGGAGGTCACTTTCTTCATTGGTCATAACCTTCTCAGTCACTTCCTCAGCCCTTGTTTCCTCATGGAAAATAGAAGAGGCTAGGGCCATTATTTGTTCATCTCTAAACCTTGAATTTGGTTTCTAGAAGTTCATGTATGTGAGGATCATATTGTGCATGCAAAATTCAACTAGTTTGGCCCGATCCTAGATGTTGAATTGTTGGTAGAAATTGATGAACTTCCTATAGTCCTGAAATGGGAGAGAGCCATATTGTGCGAAGGTATTGATTTGAAATTGCATCAATTTTTATTTGAGGAGCATGGCATATGATTCGGATGGATACCTACATTGGATGGTCTCCATGGAAAAACTTTCCATGGAGACAAGTTGTGCTTCCCTCTCCTATAGTTGTTCCCTTAACCTCTGATCTTCTAATTGAAATTTCTCCCTCGTGATGAACTATTTTAATCTAAATTCATCCAATTCTTCACCCATATTATTCATCTTTACATCCATGAGGCCCACATCCTCAAATTTCATTGACTTATAAATCTTCATCCACTGATAGGTTCAACATATCAACTTTTGTAGCTCAAATAGGATGGGAATAACAATCTTTTCATGTATAATTCATCCTTTTTCATTCCACTTGTAATATGACCCAAGATCAGGCTCTGGTTCTAGATCTTGTATTTCTTATGGTCCTTCTTCTCCCTATTGAGGTGTTGTTTCTCCTTCTTATAGTAGTGTCTCCTTATCCTCTAACAATTCTTCCTTTCTTGTAGCAACCATGTTTCTCCCTATAGCTAGGTAGTTTCTACCTGGAGTTGCTTAGCTCTAACTACCCTAGTGGTTGGACTTCTTATAGATGTTCAAGGCTTATTTCCCTTGGATTTGATGAAGGCGACTTGAACTTCCTTTTTACTTACTTAGGATATTAGCTAATATGGATAAGAGTGTTCAAGCTCTTGCTAAACATGCATAGACTAGTATGTTTAATCATAGACTCATTAAAATTATCGTGGAAGATTAATTGAAGAAAAATCTGTATCACCTCTTGTAAAAGAGGAGAAAATCCTACATCCAATATCAAGAGAAGGGTTTTATAGGATGAATTCTCATATGAAGACTTAAAATTTGAAAGGAAATGAGTAGGATTCTAGTGAGGCTAAAGAAACCCCTATCTAAAAGAAATAAAAATCTCGTAGGAAGAAGAATAGGTCCTAGTCAATGAGGATTGCTTGGAATTTAGGGAGATACCATGGTCATGGTATCCAAGAGAAAGAGGTAAATATTTGGCTATTTCAAAAAGTGAATGATGTTTCTAGAACTCAGTGGATTTCTTGTGTCAAATTATCCATAATTTATATGGAATTAAATTCAAATAATGTTATTTTTTTTATAACTTCTCCATAAGAAGATTGTTGGGTTGTGTTATATTATTTCCACTACTATCCAACGTAGTTAACTAGGGGGTTAGAAGGGGGGCGGAGCCCCCCCCTCATTGCGCCGATTGTGTGGCTCGGGTGGGGGGGGGGGGGTGGGGTCATAGCGGGTTTGAGGGGTGTAGGTAACCCCACTCTATGGGGTCCGGGTTAGTGCCCCGGAAAATTTTGTTTTTGGACCCTATATTAGGTTGGGCAGACCTACCTAGGTTTTGTGCATGATTTTTCACACGTGGTTTTGGACGCGATGGTTTTCGGCCCATGGTTTTGAACGTGATGGTTTTCAATCCATGGTATTGGATGCTTTGGCATGTATAAATATGTATTGTAACATTGAAAGGAACATATTGAAAAATCAAGCTGCTAGTCCCAGTTTTCGGATCCAGGGGAAAATCTCTGTGTATATATGTTTTATGTATTATGCTCTCGCATTTTTTATTTTATGTGTTTTAGAATTCGTATGCAGGTAATTTATGTACGGGGTTAAAACCTACATTTGGTATGAGAGCTATTTTGGCTTCAAGGGGACACCTTTGGATTTCGCTCAGGCTTGTGGTAGACCTTGTTCAGTGGGAGATCTATGTTGAGCCTCAAAATTACTCTTTCCCTAGCAACTCTTCACATTCTTTTTCTTTGATTTTCCATGAGAAAGATGCACTCTCATCACCAATGACCGTATATACTGTCTTAAGGAGGACATTTAGTGATTTACATGTTATGCTTTTATGTTTTGCTATTTGAATAAGTTTTTGTATATTAGTTATGGAACACATCTTATTCTATAGCTAATCAGCTATTCCGCAGCTACCTTCATGCTTTAACAGGTTCTAGGTTTTAGAAGGAGAAAATAGCTACATGGGAAGCTTGGAAATCATCGTGACATGGACCCATGTCCTATTCACTTAGTCCAGATCGACAAAAAAGATGACATAATACTACGGTCAATGGATAAGTCAAATTTAGAGACTGAAGGTAACAGGACTCTGTTTCGTGGTAATTTACATGTTTTAGAGTGATGGGAAGCATTATCCGCTATACCTACAGACTCCAACAGTCACCTGTACAACCGAATCCAACAACCATCATGTTTTGGATTTATGTCTCCAACAACCGAGGAAGAAATTCCACATATTTGTCTTCTACGTGTTTGACTGTAGCACATTTTTCTCCACAAATAGTTACATGGATTTTCCTATAAATACCTATGTAAGGGACCATAGAAGTTAGTAGTGATAGTGATAGTTTTATTGTGAAATCGAAGTTATGAAACTCTGTAATTTATGGGCATTTCGTGTCCCTGTTTTTAATATGAAGACCACATGTTTTATGAGAGCCTGAAGGAATTTCTTTGGAGTTGATTAAGCAAGCGTAGCCTAATCTATTGCAGAGGGCCTCTACATTGAAGAAGGTTTCATTTCATTTTATTTTCTTCTTCCTGTTAATTGTAAATTTATCATTTTCTTTCACATTTTTTATAATTATTTTGTTACTAACAATGTTTATAATGCAATTTCCATCATTTTCTCATTAACAATGTTCATAATTTAGAGTAGCCTCCATTTGCTTGATCTCTTTTTAGTTTTTATTAGTAGTTTAGAAGATGAAACTCAGTAATATAGTCTAGTTTACTTCATTCACTGTTTTACTAGTCTTTAAATTTTCAACTACACTGCTCAGTGCCATTCATTTTCTCATTAACAATGTTCATAATTTAGAGTAGCCTCCATTTGCTTGATCTCTTTTTAGTTTTTATTAGTAGTTTAGAAGATGAAACTCAGTAATATAGTCTAGTTTACTTCATTCACTGTTTTACTAGTCTTTAAATTTTCAACTACACTACTCAGTGCCATTTACTGCCTTTTCCATTTTATTTTTAGTTTACTGACTCATGGTGTTAATGAATGTTTCTGACAAACCCTTCAAGTTGATAATTCATCCTAAACTAAGTGGTTGAGCATTTCATTTATGTAATGAGTCTTTGCTGCATCCCTGTATTTGCTTTCTCTTTGATTAATGAAGCACATAATTCCTCAAATGTCATCCCAAGGAGACTTTCTCCCAAAATTGAGGGGCAGAGTAACTAAGTATTTCATTTAGTTTTACTTCTATAATTAGTTAGACAACAATTTCATATTTCACTTTCAGTTTTAATTTATGATTTGTAAATAATAGTGAAATAGGAATAGAAACTTTATTTTCATTTCTTGTTTAAGCTTTGCTTCCAAGTCTTTCTTAGCTATGTTTTCATTTCTTTCTTAAAGGCTCTATTTTCATTTTTTAGATTTTGAGTAGTAGTCTTTACAATAGTTAGATTTAAGTTTTTGATAATTACATTGTAAATCATTAGGGATTAAAAGACCGAAAACCACCCAAAACAACATAAAACATAGAAACAACGAAGTAAGAAGGGTTATCTAGCACAAACAATGCACTATGCTTCATCAGTTTACGATACCCGGATTGATAATTTATGTAGAGCAATTTAGGACACTAAATTGACCAAACATTTTGGCACCATTACTGGGGAAGTGTAATAGGTATCCTTATCTCTTTCATTCAAAAAAAAAAATGACATGCATAGAGAAAGAGACTTTAGGGGTATATCTATAGCTAGGGTCAGAAGTTCAATTCCTACAACACCACCTACTCCACCAAGAACAAGAAAAGACACACCTCCATCCTAAAATCATACTCCCAACCATAGAACTCCTGGAATTCCAAGAATCTCCTACTTCATCTATCAAGTCAGTCCAAGGGGAGAAAAATTTCAGATCTCCAACAGCAGGAATATTCTTTTTCACCTCCACGGGAGAACACACCTGGTGAGGAAGAAGAAGTAGAACCTCTCTCCCATATTCCGTTAATAGAAGAACCAGAAGAGGAGGAAGTAACCTTGCAGGTTGAACCCTATACTGACTCTGAAGAAACTATAATGGCAGAAGAAGAACAAGATGGATAATTCTCACTATTTGGAGGAGGGTGTAGAGGGAGAGGTAGAGGAAATAATGGAGGAGGTAGATGAAATAATGGAGAAGGTAGAGGAAATAGGGAAATTGATAATTCTTTTGGATTCCCTATAGTGGATTAGGAAACAAATGCCACAATGAAAAATATCTCACCTTCTATCCTCCCAAACTTCCATGGGTTGAAAAGTGAGGATCCTAAAACATTCTTATTTGAGTTTGAAGTCTTGTACAAAACCTATGACTATCTAAAAGACTCTAAAAAACTCAAATTGTTTCCTTCAACACTAAGAGGAGCTGCTTTTAAATGGCTCATGGGGTTAGTCACTCAGTCCATTAGAATATGGAATGACATGAAAAAAACGTTTTTGGATGGGTACTTGGATTATTGCATGCCTACCAATCATAAAGACGAAGTGTTCAAAATGATGCAAAGAGAGGATGGAAATTTAGAAGATTTGATTGAGATGTTCAACTATAATTTGAAAAGACCAAAGATGAATGATTTAGATAAATAAAACTTGAAAGCTATTTTATTAAAATCCATTAGAGATGAGTGGATAGATATCCTTAACATGATGGGGATGGGAGATATCTCTCAACTCCCATTAAATGATATAGGAGAATTGTGTGTTCATCTCTCAAGAGGGAAATCTAAAACAGGGAAAGGGCCAAGAGATCCTTCTCTTGTTAGAGTAAACAAATCTAAAACAGGATCTGTAAGTAGGGCAGAAATTGGTAATATGCTTGATGGATTTAACACTGACATTCTAGGGAGCCTTAGTGAGCAATTAAACACCCTTAAAATACAAAAAAGCATAAAACCGAGGCTAATTCTCTAGCCATTTTTTGTCCAAAATGTAGAAAAAAACATGCTCTAAGGGAATGCCCTTTAGATGCAAAAATTGTAGAAACTTGTATGATTTGCTCAGGAAGCCATGAAACCAAGGGTTATCTTTCAATCCCAGGTCTTAAGGTTGCTTTCAAGAGGAAACAATCCTAGATTTTACAGAACCTCTTTGTTTTGTTGCTAGAATACCTTGGCAGGGGCCACAAAATCAAGGATTTAACAATCAAATGTATCTTCAGCCCCCACCAAACTGGAATTCTTCGCAGCAACCCTAGCCTCAACCTCAACCTCAATCTCAATCTCAACCGTGGGCACAAGGAGTACAAAATCCTTATGGGATATTTTCTCAACATTACCAATATCCTCCATCATATCAAAATTATCCTCCCCTACACATTCATCAACAAAATCAGTAGCCACAACTACAAAATCAGAATCCTCAACTTTCATTACCATTTCCACAACAAAACCAAAATCCTCAACTCTTATTACCATTTCAGCAGAAATCAGATTAGCTACTTGCCCAACCATTACCAAACCCCAATAATAAAAACCCCTTAGAATGCTTAAATGGTAGAAGGACAACAATTTTCAACTTAGATGATTACTCCTCTAGATCTTAATGATGTTCAACTAAGATCTGGAAGGATATTAGAAAAGGAAAGTCCTTCTATAGTTATTCAAGAACATGATAGTTCTGAGGAAGATTCTCTAAAGGTCAATAAAGTTTTTGAGGGAACATCTCTCCAAAACCAAAACATTGAAAAAGAAAACCAAAAAGAATCAGTAAACACAACTCCTATCATTGAGAAACCAACATCTACTTCTACACCTCCTTTTCTTGAAAGACTGCAAATTGATAGAGGGGTAGAAAAATAGATCTTGTTGCCCAACTATAATTTTCTAGATGAATTGAAGAATGTCTGTATCAAAATTCATTTGCTACAAGCCATTAGAGAAATTCCAATTCTAGCCAAAACAATAAAGGAGTTGAGCATAAAAAAAATCAAGAAGAAAAGCAAAAGAAACAAAAAGAATTCAGCTAGTAGGAAAAATAGTGGACATAATGATGGGAAAAATTTCCATACAAAAATATGTGGATCCAAGAAGTCCAATTGTAAAAACACATATCAATGGACTTGAAATTCCAAATACATTGATTGACTTAGGGGAAGAAATAAACATCATGAGCAAACAAACTATGGAGCAACTTAAGCTTCCTAATCTTCTTTACACACCTACCTTACTGCAACTAGCAGATATATCAGTAATCAAACCAGATGGTGTGCTAGAAGATATTTCAATATCCTTAGATTCCTGGGAATATCCTATTGATTTCATGATCTTAACTCCCAAGAACAATCTAGGAGGGCATCCACTCATATTAGGAAGACCTTGGCTGGCCATAGCTGATGCTTTTATTAACTATAGATCTGGTGATATGTATATTTCTAATGGTAATTCAACAAAGAAATTTTATCTATATCCTCCAACAAAATCAATCACAGAAATATGTGACAAAGAATGGATTGATGACGAAGATGATATTCAACCTCTCTTTACTATTTCAAAAATTAGTGAAGATAGTCAAATTTTAAATACATTGGAAAATTTTGAATCATCTTCAAAATATGACTATGAGAAATTTCAAGAAAAATCTAATGTTGAGTATTTTTCATCTAGGCATATGTCTCTCTATTCTATGGAAGGATTTGGTAGCTCTACAATTGAAATTTTTCCAGGTAGGACATTGAACATAAACAAAAACTTGGAGAAACTACAACAAGAAGAGCTAATCAAAACATTACAAAAACATTATGTTGCATTTGCATGGGAATACACCGACATGAAAGGAATTGATCCTAAGACTTGTATCCATCACATCTACATTGAAGAAAATAGTAGACCTGTCAGACAACCTCAGAGAAGGATGAATCCAAACCTTAGGGAGATTGTGAAAGAATAGCTCCAAAAATTACTAAATGTAAACTTCATTTACCCAATTTCAGATAGCCAATGGGTTTCTCCTTTGGTAATTGTGCCTAAAAATAATGGTAAATGGAGGGTGTGCATTGACTATCGAGAACTGAATAAAGCAACCCCTAAAGATCATTTCCTTTTGCCTTTTCTAGATTAAGTGTTAGATACATTAGCAGGTAAGAAGTATTTCTCATTCTTGGATGGTTTTAGTGGTTATAATCAAATTCAGGTAGCACCTGAAGATCAGGATAAGACCACATTTACTTGTCCATGGGGAACTTATGCCTACTGAGTACTTCTTTTTGGGTTATGTAATGCACCTACAACATTCCAAAGAGCAGTACTAGGAATTTTTCTGATCTGATACATGATTATGTAGAGGTATATATGGATGATTTTACAGTCTATGGAAATACATTTGAAGAAGCTTTGGAAATTTTGGAAAAAGTTCTTAAAATATGTAAGGAAACAAACCTTTCAATAAGCCATGAAAAATGTTTTATGATGTTTACAAAAGGTACTATTTTAGGACATCACATTTCAGGAGATGGGATTAAAGTTAACAAGTCTAAAGTTGAAGTCATCTCTAAATTATCAATTCCAAATTTCCAAAAGGATGTTAGAAGTTTTCTGGGATTTAAAGGGAACTATAGATATTTATAGAAAAATTCACTAAAAAGCATCCCCACTCTTCAAATTTCTTACTAAAGATTGTGAATTCAATTTGAATTCTGATTGCCAGTTGGCATTTGAAACCTTGAAAACAAAAATTTCTGAAGCACCCATTTTAAGAGGTCGAAATCATAAACTCTCTTTGCATATTTCAACAGATGCTTTAGATACAACTCTAGGAGGTGTATTGGGACAAAAAGATTTGATTCCTTATGCCATTTACTATACAAGTAAGAATTTGACTCCCACTAAGTTGAATTATACTGTGACCGAAAATGAGTTTTTCGTTGTTGTTCATGCAATTAACAAGTTTAGACGCTATAGGATATGAAACCTTTGTTCATACAGATCACTCTGCAATTAGATATTTGATGAATAAACCTATTACTAATGGCAGAGTTACAAGATGGATTTTACTTTTGCAAGAATTCAACATGATTGTGCTAGATAGACTTGGAAAACAAAACACAGTTGTTGATTTCTTGTCCAGGATTCAAAATATCAAAGAAGATTCTTCGGTTGAAGATAAGTTTCCTAATGAATATCCTTTTGTAGTAACTACCAAACTCCTTGGTTTGCAGATATTGCTAATTACTTGGCCACAGGAAAGCTACCTTCACATTTGTTTCCTAGAGAGAAAAGAAAAATTATTCAGGAAAGTGCAAGATATTCATGGATCACTAACGAATTGTATAAAATAGGGCCAGATCTTATGATCAGAATATGTGTCAAGGAAGATGAAATGCTCGAGATTATTAAGGCATGTCATGATGAACTATGTGGTGAACACTTTGCTGACAAGAGGATAACCTATAAAATCCTTTCTTTAGGATATTATTGGCCATCCATCTTCAAAGATGCTAAAGAATATGTCAGGAGATGTGACAGCTGCCAAAGGGTAGGGAAACTTGCTCCCTGAAATGAAATGGCATTACAAATTTAGGTACTCATCGACTCGTTTGAAAAGTGGGCCTTAGATTTTATTGGACCAATTAATCCTCCATCTAAGTAGAAAAAGTATACATTGGTATGCACTGATTATGTCACTAAATGGGTAGAAGCCAAAGCATTACCTTTTGCTAATGAGAAATCTGTAGTTAATTTTCTTTTTGAGGACATCTTGACTTGTTTTGGTGTTCCATGAGAAATTGTGACAGATCGAGGATCTCAATTCACATCTAACATGGTGGAAGGGCTTGTGGAAGAATACAAGATCAAGCATAGGAAATTTACTCCCTATCATCCACAAGCAAATGGTCAAGTGGAATATACAAATAAAGTGATTGAAAGAATCCTCACTAAGACTGTGCATCTACACAGAAGAGATTGGGCGAAAAGGCTTCCTGAAGCCTTATGGGCGTATAGAACTACATGGAGGAACACAAGGGGGCATACACCCTATGAACTTGTTTATGGGGAACAAGTTATGTTCCCTATAGAGTTCCAAATCAAAACTTTCAAGGTGGTAGTCCAATTGGGACTAGATTTATCAGGGGCACAAAAGCATAGGCTAGAGCAATTAAATGAACTTGATGAAATTAGACAAGAAGAAGTTCAAAGGACTGGTATAGTCCAGCAACAGAGGGCTAAATGGCATGACAAATATATCAAGGGCATGAAGTTTCAGTGGGAGATTGGGCACTATTATTTGATTCAAAGTTTAAAGATTTTCAAGGGAAGTTTCAAAATCATTGGCTTGGGCCATATGAGATTGAAAAAGTCTTTAGTAATGGAGCAGTTAGGATCAGAACAATAGATGAAAGCAAAACTCTTCTTGTGAATGGTCATAGATGAAAGATATATCACAAACCCATTTCAAAAGAGGAGTTTATTAAGATTTTCCAAGACAATTCTAAAATGAAGATAGTGAAGAAGAATTCTTCTTCTCCACTAACTTAGTCTTTATTTTTCCTATAAGAAAGAAAAAAAAAGAAGAAAATAATAAATTGCATAAGGTTGAAAACCAATCATTGATTGACATACTTATATAGAAAATACAGAGTGAAAATCAGAGGTTTCTGACACTCTATATTTTCCATTTTCTTTCTGAATACATAGTGACAAGAAGCCACAATCACTCTGTAGTTTAGATTTTTCAAAATTCATCATCTCATCTCACCTCACTCCATTTTATTTACAGTCTCACTTCACCCCATTATCATATTTCATCAATAAATTTTTCCTTTTTCAGTATTCATTCCATCTCCATTTCATTTATCATCTTGTCTTACATCTCATTTCATTCCACTTACATATCCATTTCCATTTCATTCATGATCCATAAGCCATATTTTACTCTCTGTTTCATGTTCTGTAGCTGATTCTGTTCTGCAACTAATATGATTCTACAGCTACAATTTGTTTATTAGCTCAAGCACAAGTGTACAATTCATAATACAATAATGTATGCAGGGAATTGAAGAAAAATCAATTTTGAAGACCAATCATGCTCAAGGTACCTGTGGATCAACATCAAAGAAATTAGCAAGTGAAAGGTAAAGGTTCCTAAGGTAAATGCAAAAATTTATTTCAAAAAGTAATTTGAAAACATAAGTTTGTATAGCATGTATAATCACATATCTCCTTAACCAACCATCATTTGATTTGACCACCACGATGTCTCCACCATATCTTCCAACTTTAATGACAAAGGATCTCAATGATTCTTTCATAACAAATATCTGCTTCAAACTCCATAACCTGTACTCAAATGGTCCTCTACAACTCAACCTGTTAACGGTCAAGATGACGATGTGACATACCTATCTAGGACTCTCTAAAAACTTACTGTTTATTTATTACATGCCAACTCTTAAGTTTTTCTCTCATATCCATGCATCCATTTCATATACACACAGTGTTTCCATTCTCATATATACATAATCATTTCATTTTCCATACACACAACACTCGTTTTGTAGACAGTGAGAGTAATTTTTGAAGGTTAACCGAAAATGTGGGATATGGGGCTTATTGTCAGAACAGAGCGCGTAGGGGTAAAGTATATGGAAGGGTATCCATAGCTTAAAGGAATGCTACTGAAGGTTAGATGGTTAAATTTTATTGAGAAATTTGACAGCTACCACAAGGAAATTACCAAGTCTTTTGCAAGGTCATTTGGTGGCACAGGAGTGGAGATAGGAGATATCAAATTTGCAGTCACAAAATCCTTCATAGCAAAAGCAACAGAGTTGCTGAGACAAGGAGAAAGATGGTTTAGAAATAAGGAATTTCATGGTGAAACTTGGAAGGTGATCCTTAGAAGCCCAGGTATGGATGTTACAATATTTAGAAAGGAAATTCCTATTTCAACACTCACGAACAAATGGAGTAATATGTTGTTAATATTGCAAAAATTCATTACATGTGAAGGAAGATTTGGGTCTATGTATGTTTACCATATACACTTATTAATGAATTTTTAAGAAAATGGAACCATCAACCTTCCCTTCTTCCTTCTAAATAGTCTAAGAAGGATGACTACAAATATTCAATAGAAAATTGAATCCATAGAAACAACTATGTATCATCATGGATTAGTGAAAATACTAGTTGAATTACATTTGAGAAGTATAGGGGATACATGGGAAGATTTCTTGGTAAGAAACTTTTTCCAGGATGTTCCAGAGTCACCTAAGGAGAGTCATGGTAAGAAAAGTAGGAGAAGAAAGGTTAGCATTAATATTCAAACCTCTTCATAAAAGAATGATGCAGAGACAGCTTCTAAACCAAAGGATAGGAAGCAAAAAGGAAAAATGAAAGAAAGAGCTGAAGAAATCGATGAAGAAATTCCTGAACCTTCATCGCCATAGGAAGATGAACAATTACTCTTCGAAAGATTGATCAAGATTAAGGAGAAAATCAAGAAAAATAAGGAGATAGGAAAGAGGAAGAAGGACACAAGTGAAGAAACCATAAGCTTCCAAAACTTGAGAAGGAGCTCTAGACTCTGAGGTAATAGGAAGGTAACATCAAAAGAAGCCCAGTTCATAAACTTAGAGTAAGAAACCCCAGTTTAGTCTCCTGACAGTATTCCATCATAACATAGTCCACAAAACTCCCCTCCACAGAATTTTGAAGGCAGCCTAAGCAGAGCTTCTCCTGGCATAGATCCAGTACAATAGCAAATCTATGACTACATAGAGTCATTAGAGAAAAGGAATACCTTAATGGATCTAAGTTCCTTAGCCAATCCAGAATAACCTGTCAATCCACAAGAACCTCTGATTGACTCACTCAAACAAGCAATCTACGAGTTAAATATTTTGAACAGGTACATTCAAAAATAAAATGAAACCTTGAGGGAACAGAACAAGCTGGATAGAGCCATTCATGACAACACAATGCTACACCTGGGATTATGGTACAAGAAAAACAGGAAACTGAAAAGAAAAAATAGGAAGTTGAACATAAATCTTATCAACCTCAAATACAGACTTCTTATGAAGAAGCCCAGGATGGCAATCAGTTCAAGGAAAAGCAAGAGAAGAAAGTTAGATGTATTGGAAAAGGTATCTGAGTAGATGCAATAAGGAAAAGAGTTCACAGATTTGGCAAAATTGCATGGGGACATGCAATGATTTTGAAGTGGGGGTATGTTGAGCCTCAAAATTACTCTTTCCCCAACAACTCTTCTCATTCTTATTCTTTGTTTTTCCATGAGAAAGATGCATTCTCATCACTAATTACTGGTATATACTGCCTTAAGGAGGAAATTTAGTGATTTACATGTTATGCTTTTATGTTTTTATATTTGAATAAGTTTTTATATATTAGCTATGGAACACAACCTATTCTACAGCTAATCGACTATTTCGCAGCTACCTTCATGCTTTAATAGGTTCCAGTTGTCAGAAGGAGAAACTAGCTACATGGGTAGCTTGGAAATCATCGTGACATGGACCCTATCCTATTCACTTAGCCTAGGTCGACAAAGAAGATGGCATAATACTATGGTCAATGGATAAGTCAAATGCAGAAATCGAAGGTAACATGACTCTGTTTCGTGGTAATTAACATGTTTCACAGTGATGGGAAGCATTATCTGTTGTACCTACGGACTCCAGCAACCACCTGTACAACCGAATCCAACAGCCACCATGTTTTGGATTTATGTCTCCAGCAGCCGAGGAAGAAATTTCGCATATCTATCTTCCACGTGTTTGATTGTAGCATGTTTTTCTCCACAAATAATTATATGGTTTTTCCTATAAATACCTGTGTAAAGGACCGTAGAAGTTAGTAGTGACAATGATAGTTTTATTGTGAAATCAAAGTTCTGAAACTCTGTAATTTCTGGGCATTTTGTGTCCTTGTTTTTAATATGAAGACCGCATGTTTTATGAGAGCTTGAAGGATTTTATTTGGAGTTGATTAAGCAATCATATCCTAATCAGTTGTAGGGGGCCCCTGCACCGAAGAAGGTTTCATTTCATTTTATTTTCTTCTTCCTGTTAATTATAAATTTATCATTTTCTTTCACAGTGTTTATAATCATTTTCTTACTAACAATGTTTATAATGCAATTTCCATCATTTTCTCATTAACAATGTTCATAATTTAGAGTAGCTTCCATTTGCTTGATCTCTTTTTAGTTTTTATTAGTAGTTTAGAAGATGAAACTTAGTGATGTAGTCTAGTTTGCTTCATTCACTATTTTAGTAGTCTTTAAATTTTCAATTACACTGATCAGTGCCATTTACTGTCTTTGCCATTTTATTTTTAGTTTATTGACTCATGGTGTTAATGAATGTTGCTAACAAACCCTTCAACTTGATAATTCATACTAAACTAAGTGGTTGAGCATTTCATTTATACAATGAGTCTTTGCTGCATCCCTGTATTTGATTTCTCTTAGATTAATGAAGTATAGAATTCCTCAAATGTCATCCCAAGGAGACTTTCTCCCAAAATTGAGAGGCAGAGTAACTAAGTATTTCATTTAGTTTTACTTCTGTAATTAGTTAGACATCAATTGCAGATTTCACTTTCAGTTTTAATTTATGATTTTGAAATAATAGTGAAACAAGAATATAAACTTTGTTTTCATTTCTTTCTTAAAAGCTTTGTTTTCATTTTTAGATTTTGAGTAGTCTTTACAACAATTAGATTTAAGTTTTTGATAATTACATTGTAAATCATTAGGGATTAAAAGACCAAAAACCCCCCAAAACAACATAAAACATAGAAACAACGAAGTAATAAGGGTTATCTAGAACAAACAGTTCACTACACTTCATCAGTTTATGATACCCAGATTGATAATTTATGTAGAGAAATTTAAGACATTAAATTGACCAAACAATATGCGAGATCGATTTTGGTGGTGAAAGAAGATGGCGAGTAGTGGAAAGATAGAGATCAAGAAATTTAATGGTCAGAGTTTTGAGTTGTGGAAACTCAAGATGGAGGATTTGTTGGTGGATAAATA
>APFE031618573.1:9092-27014 GCA_000404065.3 Pinus taeda | reverse complement strand
GAGGGGCATGTTAGGCCCCTATACTACTAGTGTAACCCCTTATTGTTATTAGTACAACCCACTTATTATATTGATTACCCATGTAGTGCCCATATTGTTACTATTGTGCCCCATAGAAGCCCACTATTGTTATTATTGTGCCCTTACATTATTATTGTTATGTCGTCTCTGATTATGGTATGACCCCTTAGACTCCTATATATATAAAGGAGGTCTTTTCATTTGTATCATCCAAGAATTGTTCATTTATGTAATGTAAAGGAGGTTGTCCCCTCGAAGAGGTTGAATTCTAAGGCGTTGATCTATCTTTTCTATCTTTTTTGAGCTGGTTTCATAACAGATAGCCCTCAATGATTTTTGTTTCTGCCTTATCCAATCATTATGAATCACACATGTGTAACATCCCCATGCATTTGAATGATTTGAACCAAGTGTAATTGTGTAATCATAACCCTAGATCACCATAATAGAACTATACCACTCCCTTCATCGTTGTCCACCCATTTTTCTTAACCTTACATAGAGATAGGAAGTCGGAATTTCATCATTCTCCCCTCAAAGAAGATAGCATGCTAAAACCTCCAATGCTATGATTTGAACCTAGAAACACTAAATTTATCAATGAATATCCATAGGGCCATAATTGCTTTGAGGGGGCTGGATCGCTATCATTTTGTGAGAAGTTTCAAGAGCACAATTTCAAAGTCACCCTGAGAGCCTTTATAGGAAATTTTAACGGGGTTTTGACCCGTTTTAATCAATTAGAAGTGTTTTTATTTGAAGATTCAATTGTGTAGACTACAAAACTCCCTCAAGATGGAGAGTGTTAGTTAAAGGATACTATGAAGGAATTTGACTGTAATCAATTCATGATGTCAAAAAAAGAGAATCCAAATCGAAGCGAGGGCATTCCACGTGCATGGGTAAAGGAAGAGTCCCATGAACCTCTATACTTAGTCTAGAAGTATGTCACATGCGAAGTAAGGTACATTGTAACTTGTAGGTAACATATGGGATATGCTTTTCAATTTTTACAGATAAATGAAAAATGTATCTTCCTTTTTACTTACTCAATATATTAACTAAGATGGATAAGAACGTTCAATCTCTTCCTAAACATGCATAGACTAGTCTATTTAATCATGGACTCATTAACATTATGGTGGAAGCTTAATTGAAGAAAAAGGAACACACTTGGGACAAATTCCTCTTCTGGGGAGGGTTTGGACAAAAATCTCTATAATCTCTTGTAAAAAGAGGACAAACTCCTACATCTAATATCAAGAGAAGGGGTTCAGAGGATGAATGCTCATTTGGAGACTTAATGTTTGAATGAAAATAAGTATAATTTTTCTAATGATCCATAAAATATCATGGATATTCCATTGGATAGTTTGTCACAACAGATCTGATAATATTATATTAAAAATTCGAGATTCTACACTATTACAGGTTTATTTAATTTTTAGATATGTAAAATTAACTAAAATTATTGCATGGATGTAAAAGTAAATCAACCTAAAAAGTAGAGGATGAAAAAATAAGTTGACACATACATAATACATAAGATATGCTCTCTGGGAAACCCTTTTGGCAGAAAACCTAGCTGGAAGGTGAGGCCGCTTTCCTATCTTTCTTTGTGTGGAAATATGGTTGCAGATACAAAGAAGTAATGTCTGTGGCCTGTGGGATGCAACAATTCACTGATCCTCTCTGTGTGATCTACCTCCCATGTCTCTTGGCTATCTTTTCTCAACTATGGAACAAAATTCCCTTGAAAGAATGGAATGCTTCTTCCTCCTACTGGCCCCATTATAACATAGTTTGATAGCCTACTAGTGGTTAAGTTTGACTACATCAAATCTTAACTAGAGTTACAAAATAGACTCGTATAGAGTATTTTACATCACAAACACGTGTCTAGCCCCTTTTCCATGAATAATGGGGCTGACACGGCATCGTCCCGAACTATAGGTGTGAAAACAGGAAGGTCAACTTCTGAGTGGAATAACGTTTGCATACAAATTCCGATTGACGCGATTCTTACATTGTTAGAAATATTTTTGTGTGTATAATAACATGAAAATGTGTGACACTTTAGCGGAAAAGTTTTATCCCAAAAAAAATATTTGATGCCTCAAAACTCTCCTGGAAGGTTTCAGACCTTGTTTTGCCAAACTAGGTCCCCTAGTAAAAATGGTCCCGTGCGTTGATTCCTCCACTTTTTCAACTCCATATGCATCAATATGGATGAGAAATAATATAATGATCTAATTCAGATCATCTGAGGCTAAAGAAACCCCTATCTTAAAGAAAATAAAATCCTCGTAGGAAGAAGAGGAGGTCCTAATTAGTGAGGATTGCTTGGACTTTAGGGAAATACCATGGTCATGGTCTCCATGAGGAAGGGGTAAATATTTGGCTATTTAAAAAACCTAATGATGTTTGTAGAAATATTAGTGGATTTATTGTGTCAAAATATCCATAATTTATATGGAATTAAATTCAAATAATGTTCTTTCTTCTATAACTTCTCCACAAGAAGTTAACTAGTTATTCTAGGAAGGTCTATTTGAATCCCTTAATGTGTGTATACATGGTCTTCTTTAGAAAATATCATATATTTTTCTTTGAAATCCATGTTACCTAGAAGTAAAATGCACAAAATTATTCCCCTAACACTATACCAAAACAATCAGTAGACTTATTCACCTGTAAATGAAATTTTGAGTACTACAATTGTAGGGCCGGACTATAATCCAATAGTGTTTGATATAGCCCATAAGTTCCAAGATTTGTTGAAACAAAATGCCTAAAAAATGCATGCATGGATATTGGGGGATATTCCTAAGGGAAATGATGTTTAATCATAAATGAGTAGGAGTGTAGGTGTCTTCAACTAATAAATATGGTGTTTCTTTGATAGTTATGTGTTCAGGTATGGGATGGAGTTTGCATGCCTATTTAGAACAATTTATATTATTTACAATTGTGACATAGAACATATTTTTTTATCACAATTATATCAAGGTACAACTGTTTGGAAATCATCCAACTTTCCTAATATCTCATGCAACTCTTTGTCTAACTTTCCAAGCTAGCTTCCTAGGTTGTTCAACTTGTTGGAAGTAGAGTGGGTGGTGTACTGTTGAGGGGAGTTGTAGGAGTTGGTTTATATGGATACACCATGAGTTTCCTTACTGATGAAGTTTACTAGATCTTAAAGGAAAAGGGGCATTAGGTGCTATAAACATCTAATATAAAATAAACACCCTATCTAATTTATGTTAAGGGAGTACACAAGACTAGGTCTTAAAGGCGAAGGGGCATTAGGTGCGATAAACATATAATATAAAATAAACACCCTATCTAATTTATGTTAAGAGAGTACACAATACTAGGTATTAAAGGCAAAGGGGCATTAGGTGCTATAAACATATAATATAAAATAAACACCCTATCTAATTTATGTTAAGGGAGTATAGAATACTAGGTGTTAAAGGCAAAGGGGCATTAGGTGCTATAAACATCTAATATTAAATAAACACCCTATTTAGTTTATGCTAAGGGAGTACACGAGGAGGCTCAGGTATATGCTTAGGCATACTACCAAGCTACTACATAGTGATCTCCATAAGTATTTTTCTTTAGAGGGACTTCCTATATACCTAATAGTGAGTGGAAGTTAGATTTGATACTTAAGTAATATTTGTGCAATATTTAATGTTATTTAATTATTTTTAGATATTTGACTATATATGTGATAGTGCATGGAAGTTAGATTTGATACATAAGTAGTATTGCGATTCCAGCTGCAAAAAAATTGTTTTTGTGCTCTGCGTAGGGCTAGGGTTGCATCATGTTTATATTCATCCCTAGAGAATAAATTCCATACCCACCTTGGCCCCTGCTCTTATACAAACTCCCGTTAGTGTATATGTTTTTATCCTTGTCTTTAATATCACACTTGCAACCACTACTATAGTTCTTTCTCCCATACCTCTTTAGGTCTTTTCCCTTACAAATATTAATTCCTCCCATTTCTCTCTCTTTAATGCTACTACTACTGCTACTGTTATTATTATTATTTCCCCTCTCCTCGCCACACTCACATACTTTACCTGTGATGCGATGCCTTGAATATTAGTATTTCCCAAATGACATGCCATTTTTTGAATCTTCACGTCTCCTGTAAACTAATTATCATTTAATTTGATAAAATAAAATATAATCCCACACGATTACTAGATATGAACCTAGAGGAATGAGTGAAAAACCTTGTTAATAAAGGTTTATATATACCAGTAAAAAATCAATCCATAATAAAGTCCATTGGAAAACAAATTCGAAGTAGTACCTCTCAAAATTCTAAAGAGCCTTGGATGTAGATGCAAGAGGGATTCCCACATAGTTGCAATAATTTTTTAAATTTCATTATTCAAGGCTTTGAGACAAAGATAAAGATTTCAAAGAAAAAATGATCAATTTTTCACAATGCTATAGGATGCTACAGGGTTTCCCTATTTTGCTAACACGATTTGATCCGTGAGAATTCTGAGGGTGAAAAAGGTGATAGAAAGGTGGTAAAGGGTATATAAAGGTAATGAAGGATGTATGAATATTTTTCCAAGCTAATCACCTCTCGGAGGCCCATCTTGCACCAAAGTAAGTGCACATGGTGTCCTTCAATGACCTAGAAATGTACTTTTTTTGTGGTAGAGCTTTGAGGGCATTGCGAGGTGAGGGGAAAGAGTTTCATGATGGTAGGTGGAATGTAGGATGAATATGACAATGTTGCAAGCCACTAGTAGTAGCTATACACCAGACAAATAATCCTTTTAGCAACTTGAAAAGAATGCCAAATCAATAACAAAACTATATCAAAATGAACTAAACAAGAAAGTATGAGTTGAATTTTATTTGCAACAAAATACAATATAACTTGTAGAATTCATTCGACCTACACCCATGAAAGTTTAAATAAGATTGTGACTTAATCCCTACGTATGCAGAAAACAATGTATGTAAAAGAGAATTAATCTAAGACCTAATCATTTCAAAGGGAAGCAACCACATGTTTTTGGCTTGTTAATACATATTCCTCAACCACAATTCCCACAAGAGAGGTGGTATATATTCTTGCACAACCAACTTTTATCAGCAAATTTCTATCAAGGAAGAAAATATATGTTGCTAACAAAGGAAATGCATGGATAAAATCACAAAGAGAGACTCAAGCCTCTGGATTGGGCCCTAACCTAAGAGGACTCAACCCTATGAAAAAAACTTAGATCAAAGATAATATTAAAATTTTCACTGACATAAAATAGATTTCAAATACATCATGAAAATGAAAATATCAAACTCCTAGCCATTAATAGCTCCCATCTACTCCAAAATATCAAATCCTATTGAGACCTTACACTTATTTATTTATAAAATCTATGAGGGTTAGAATCCTTGTAAAGAGGACTACTTCCATCCAAAATCTCTAAAATGTAATTGGCTCCCTTAGATCCTTGTAATTTGTTGAGTGCATCGATTACTAGTGGATCGTCGAACTATAGGTGAGTGAATTTAAGGATCAAGTCAAGTTGTAGGTGAGTAAAAGAAGGAGACAATGATCCAGCTCATTTAACTTCAAGGATGCATACAAAATGTCGTATAAAAGAGCATACTAACCAAGTAACTTTAAACATGAAAAAGAAGCAGAAATCATAAAGCATTAATGAGATCAAGGACACACAAATGATTTGATTACAAAGTTCACCTAATGCGGGATACATCTCCGGGCCTTGCTCAAAGTGAGGTATCCTTCTTTCGTTCTATGGAAACAAATAAATGAATTACAATCAACTTTACAAAAAATTACCCTTATACCTCCAATTTTGATGATGACCTAAAAATGGATACCTCATTTGGAGAAAAGGACCACACAGTTGGATTCCTGGCACGAAAACATGAAAAAATTGATTGTACACTTGTCAAATTGTGACACTGGAACCTCTAAACCTCTAAAGAAATATTTTTAATGTATAGCAAATCCCCTCGCTCATGGTTTTGGCCCTCGTGGCTGCTCAGGGTTTTGCTGGTTTTCCCTCCGCTTGTCTGGTCGAATGCATTTGTTGGGGGTTTAAGTAGAGTTGGCAGGTAGAGCCACCATCATGGGGTTGTTGGTGGTGGTGGCGCATAGCATGGGGGTGCTTCTGGTTTCAAATATTCGACAGTTGAATTTTAATGCCACAGTGTTTATGTATATGACAAGGCTACCTAGTTTGCCGGACATGTAGGTTCAAACCCCATTGGCCTCACGGTAATAGATAGTTGTTGTTTTGATTGGTGGTCAGCATATCCACTAGGGGAACCCTCCATGCCATATTTTAATATGTTTGATTCATTATCGTTGGGGGGTGGTGGGGTTGGATGCACGTTACCCAAAATTTAATTTTTATTTATTTATATGGGTATATATTTAAAATTGCAGATCCATTTTTTAAGAGTTACTAGATGCATTATATAGGTGACAAATTTTTCTTTTCAGATGATTGTTTTTTGTGTGCTAACCCTTCACAAATATTTTTCCTCGTTAGTGACTCCCACTTGGCCAAGTTTGACTAGAAATTTGACTAGCTATAACTTCAACATACAAACTTGGATTTGATTGTTGTTCACACTGTTGAAATTAGGGCGATGATCTCTACGATCTGTTCCTAGTTTCACTTCCATACGATGACTTTTATTTTTAAGCTATTTTCATGGCCACTTCTATTGGATCAACCCAAATCATTCCTCCCCACTAATGATTTTTTGGACCACCAAAACGTTTATCAATAAATTAACAAGCGGGAGAATTTCTCCCTCACTTTCTCCTTACTTGGATCCTTTATCAGTCAATTAGCAAGTGAGCCTTACTTGGATACATTCCTTTGAAACCAATAAGAAGGTACTCCATGTCTCCTCATCATGAAGTCTTGGTATTTTGGTCAATAATTATGTCCTTGGTAGGTTGTCCATGTATTATGGTGTAAAATCGTCCACTGTAGGAACCCGTCCAACCTCTTCGGTGTCTCTCATGTATGCTGGAAAATAGAGACGAAAAACATTGTGTCCAATCTTCTCTAATATGGTGAATGGGCCATATCAGATTGGTATCAACCTCTTTCCTTCCCCTTTCATTTTATCTTTGCTGATGTGGAGCCACACTATCTAAATCCTGGAATTGGTAATCAAATCGGTGCTTGTCATGTCAGACTTTGTATTGAGCTTGACTTTTCTGCAACTTCTCCTGGACTGCCTAGTGAATCAACTAAATTCGTTAAATGAAATTCCACACTTTGACCTTGTCATCTTGCCCACTTCAATATTCATGTATCTGAAAGACCATGTCTAAGGGACCCTTCGGAAAATTTCCAAAGAATGTCTCGAATGGTGAGCTCTGAGTGGATGAATGTAGTGATCGATTATATGCATGTTATACATAAGGAAGCTTCTCATCCCACAAATTGGTATGCTTTAGCCTCAGAGTAAGTGTAACATTGTGTGGTTGAAAACCTATGTTAGTCCATCAGTCTTGGGATGAAATGTCCCTCTCCTCTTCAACTTGGTGTCCATCATTCTCCACAAACTTTTCCAAAACTCCAAGAAATTGAGAGTCTCAATCAGACACAATGGATGTTTGTGGCCCAAAGTGGACCTATATAAAGCGAAAGAAGAGACGAGTAGTATGCTCTGTAGTGACCTGATTTTTACAAGGCATTAATACACACATTTTTCTAAATCGATCCACAATGACATACAAATAGTCAAGACCTCTCTTAGACAAAAGAAAACCACCTACTAAATCGATCCTCTTCACTAGTATTTTTTTGAGTTCCATGTATTCTATGCACATCCTCCATGTTCCATACTTGTTCGTCACCAACACGATGGGTGATTCACTTGGAGAAGAAATTGGCCTTATGACTCCTTGGCTCAGCAATTCATGTACCTTGTTCTTGATCTCCTCCATCTCAATGGCCAATAACCTGTATATACCAATGTTGTGTAAAGGAGCATCCTATTGCAAGTGGATATCATGTTGGATATCATGCTTTGGATGAAATCCATTTGGTTCCTAAAAAATCCCATCATAGTTAGAAATAATTTTGATACAATTCCTTTTTATGAGTGGGACAAAAACCTTGAAAAGCTTCATATGTCTCAACATCATTTTCTCTCAAAACCATGAAGATGAACTCTTTGCTAGAATTAATCAATCTCTTCGTCTAAATTGCACTTACAAGACTGGCACCAATTTTGGCGTGATGAGCTCTAACAATGTATTCCACCTCATCCTTCGTGAGATGATACTTGTTTTCACGGTGAAATAAAACTTCTCTGTGTCATACAAATATGGACTCCCCAATACAATACCACAAATATCCAAGGGTACAACATCAAGATCAACCCCATCTACTAGTTCGGATGCAATCACAAATCTAGCTCTACATTTCTTGGTTACATGTAATTTTTCTTTATCGCACATCCAACCAAGTGGGTATGGCTTTGGATGAGGCCTAGTCACTAATCCGAAATTTTTAACCAAGGATTCTGAAATCAAATTTTCTTGTGAGCCTGGATCAAACAAGGTTTCCACTTTAGTATGTCTCATTATGACTCTAATGTGGAACAATTCAATTCTCTTTCATTCATTAATAAGAGGAAGAACTTGTACTTGCATGTAACTCAAAATTTTCATTGGCATGAAGAGAAATAGTACCTTCTGTGCCCACTTTCGTGATTAATGTCTTGTCACTAGAATCAGATCCAAGGTCTTGTTGCATGGTTTCCATCATATTTTTCTTGTTCTTCCCATCAAATCTCTTCGGTTTCAACTCCGATTGAAACTTCCAATAATGTTCATCATCATGGCCTTCCTTCTTAAAATGTGTGCAAGATGGCTTTGCTCCTTCCTCCTTCTTAGTTGTAGCTTCCATCTAGTCCTTTCCCTTTCCTTTTCCCTTGAACTTTCCATTATGAGGTTTAAAAGATGATTTATTTGGTTTCTCTTCTTTATCAACATTTCCTCTACTTTCAAGGTGATTTCCCTTCACACTAGTCGGATCAATAGTTGTAGGCTCAAATAATAACAAAGAATGTTTGATGTAACTATGTAAAGGACCGATGTGATTTTTTATAGTTTCGGGAGATTCAAGTGCAATGTCGAAATTCAATGTTTTTTTTATAAAATCTTCTATGAAGGTTTGTACATTGTGACCCTTTCATTGTCTTAAAAATTTCCATTCCATTGAAGCCTTTTTGCGATAACCCAAAGGATAAAACTAATATTTTAATGCAGAAACAAAATTAGTCCAAGAAGAAATGAGATTACCCAAGTTTTTGTTTCCTTTTTGTGACTTTCTCTCCCACCATATGAGAGAAATGCCACTCAGTTGAAGAGATGCTAATTAGATCTTTGCCTCATCTTCCTCGATTTTTTGAATTCAGCAGTAAATGAGGACTGTCTAATCCAATTGTTTAGTTTCTCTAAATTAAATTTTTTGTTATATGTGGGAAAATCAAACTTTACACCTACCTTTAAAAATGGCTTCTTAGATGTATTCCTATGGTGCCTGTTAGAGTGATGAGAAAAAGAGAAGAAATGTCATTAGAGGATGGAGAGGGCATTTCAGGAGGATCTCCTTTTCCACCTTCATGATTTATCGATGCATGGTCACTTGTCTCTTTCTTCCCAGGCTTGATTGTCTTCTCATACTCTGCAAACAACTTGTCAAATTTCTTTGCCATGTTGAAGAAGATATTTCACTAATTTTTCTCTTCCTCCATTTAAGCTTCCTCATCTTCCATGTTGTGTCTTTGAGGTTGATGCCTGCTTTGGGATCAAAGGATTTAAGTTTTCCTTCTCCTCTTCGGAGCTTTCTCCTGGTTAGCATTCACTCATGCAACTCGCATCAAGAAGACTTGCTCTAATACAAAACTTGTTCCAAATATTTTAACTTCAAGGATGTATACACAATTCCATATAAAAGTGAATATTAACCAAGTAACTTAACACATGAAAAAGAAGCAGAAATCATAGATCAACCATGAGATCAAAGGCACACAAATGATTTGATTATAGAGTTCACCCAATGTGAGCTACATCTTCGAGTCTTGCTCAAAGTGGGGAAGCCTTCTTTTAATCAATGGCAGCAAAGAAATGAATTGCAATCAACTTTACAAAAAATGACCATTATACCTCCAATTCTGATGATGGCCTAAAATTGGAGACGTCTGCTAGAGACACAAACCACATGATTGGATTCCTGGTGCACCTTTGTTCCTCTAAAGGAATCTTTTTAGCATCTAGCAAATTCCCTTGCTCATGGTTTCGACCCTCCTCACCACTAATGGTTCCGCTCGTCTTCCCTCCAATGGTATGGTTGAATGCATTTGTTGAGGGTTTAAGTAGCATTGGAGGGTAGACTGACCAACGTGGGTTGTTGGTCCATTGGTGGTGGTGGCACGTAGCATGGGGCAGGTTCTGGTTTTGAATCCCCTCACATAGAATGTTTTTGGCATATCATTTAATGATTAAGTTTTGAATGTTCAGTGGGTACGTTTTAATACCACGGGTTTTATGTATAAGATGAGGTTTCCCAATTAGCGAGTTTCCCCACTAGGTAGGGTGGGTAATTGATAACCATTGATTTGATCGATGGTTGGGCAGGTCCCCATGGGTGGCCAACCCTCCATATTTTAATGTGTTTGATTCAATGTCATTTGGGGGTGGTGGGGGTGGTAATGGGCCACCCCAATTTATTTTATTTTATTTATTTATTTATTTTAATTAATTTATTTATTTATTTTTAATATAGGCATATAGTTAAAATTTATGATTCAACTTTTAAGGGTTAATGAATGAATTAAGTAGGCAAAAAAATCACCTTTTCTGATTGTCGTTTTTTATGCATTGGCCCTTTAACAATTTGTTGCCTTGTTAGTGACTCCCACTTGGAAAAGTTTGACCAAAACTTTGACAAGATATAACTTGAGCATATGAACTCAGATTTGAGTTTCGTTCACATTGTTGGAATCAGGGCGATGAGAAATACGATCTAGTCTTGGTTACACTTCCATCTAATGAATTTTATTTTTGAGCTATTTTCAAGGCCACTTCTGTTTGTGGATCCACCTAGATCAGAAAAGTCTCCTACATCTCCTCCAATTGCCTCTAACATACCTCTCCATAGTAAATGTGCTCAAAAAACACTATTTTTATTCACATTAGCCACATTAGGCCATGATGTATGAAAAACATCCTCTAGTCTCCCTATTAAGGACATTATAGTAAAAAGGATGTTAATAAATGCGAGGAAAGAAGAAATGAGATGCTAGAGGATGGAAAAATGGGCCTTATGATATAATTATTGATGGGTACCATCATAACCCCCTTGTTGAAGGTGTTTCTCACCCTATGAGAAACTTACTAATTTGTAACTCATGCATAGCTCTTGCAACCTCCGTGGCATCGAAACACAACTCAAATGGTGTTCTTTCTTGTGGATAAAAACCTAGATTTACCTTTATTTCTTGCCACTTCCTTTGTTCCTCTATTTGATATTTTCTCTTCTATAATCCTATAACAATGTAGGACTAAGATTTAACCCTATCCATCTAATCTTCCACCTATAAACAATTCTCTTGTAGAATGGGGTTCTTTCTAGGGCATTCCTCAACCTTTTATGGGAGTGATATTCCCTTATTTGTACAGTATGGAGAAGAACACACCATCTCCTTTGGCTAGTCTATAAACTCTCAGTCCCCAATAGACTAAAGCTGTCTTAAAAATTAAGGATGAATTTCTCTTGTTTCTCTTCGTAGCAAGGTTCTAATTTAGGGTGTGGGGCTTATTAATTTTGCTATCATATATAGGAGGTCACTTTCTTCCTTGGTCATAACCTTCTCAATCACTTCTTAATACCTTATTTTCCCATGGAAAATAATTTAAAGAGTCTAGGGTCATTATTTGTGCATCTCTCAACCTTGAATTAGGGTCCTGGAAGTTCATGTATTTGAGGATCATATAGTGCATGAAAAATTCAACTAATTTGGCCTGATTCTCAATGTTGAATTGTTGGTGGAAATTTAGTGAACTTCCTATAGCCTTGAAATGGGAGGGAGGTATATTGTGCCAAGGTATTGATTTTAAATTGCGTCCATTTTTCTTTGGGTAGCATGGAATTTCATCTAGATGGCTACCTACACTGGATGGCCTCCATGACCAAAGTTTCCATGGCGACAAGTTGTGCTTCCCTCTCCTATAGTTGTTCCCTTAACCTTTGATCTTCTAATTGTAGTTGCTCCCTCGTGATGAACTCTTTTAATCTCAATTTAGCCATTTCTTAACCCTTATTCTTCATATTTACATGCATGAGGCCCACATCCTCAACCTTTTTTGACTTAGAAATATTCTTCCATTGATAGGTTCGACTTCTCAACTTTTCTAGCTCAAATAGGATGGGAATTGCAAACATTTCATGTATAATTCACCCTTCTTCATAACACTTCTAATATGACACAAGATCAGGCTCTTGTATTTCTTGTGGTCCTTCTTCTCCCTATTGAGATGTTGCTGCTTCTTCTTTTAGTAGTGTCTCCTTATCCTCTAACAATTCTTCCCTTTCTTATAGCAACCCCGTTTCTTCCTATAGCTAGGAAGTTTCTGCTTGGAGTTGCTTAACTCTAGCTACCCTAGTGGTTGGAATTCTTATAGATTTTCAAGGCTTCTTTCCATTGGCTTTGATGAAGATGACTTACATTTTACTTACTTAAGACAGGGAAAAATTTAAGAACCACCCTAAATTTATATGTATAATAAATGGGTGAATCCCCATGATACATAGGAAAAATGGGAGGCAATTTTATCAATAATATAATATGTATATATAATTCTTTTGGAGAATCTCTCACCAAATTATATTACGTTGTAAATTCATGGCGAATCCTTCACTGAATTATAAAATTTGGTAAGATCTTGGCAAATCTTTCACTGAATAATAAAACATTGTGAACTCTTGGCGAATGTTTTGTTAAAGTATGAAACCATATATGATAATAGGAAAACATATTCATTAAATTGTAATATACTCACATACATGTTTGGAAAAAAGAAACATAATTTTCTCTTCCTATGAACAATGTTGCAAGTTTTAGTGGCCGTTTTTGTCAAGGTTCTTACTGTACACTCTTTCATATCCTTCAACTGTTTCAAACCTTGTCACAATTGCATATATATTTTTTAAACTGTATGAATGATCATTGTATGCCCTGGATAGAGTGTAATAGAACTTGGTCAGAATTGTAGGGTGTAAATCCATAGCTTTGCCTCTATTTAGGATTTCAATTGTTCATAATTCCAGCTCTTGATATATTTTCTTAACTCCTGCACACCCTAATTTCCACAAAATACATCTTTGAATGGACTCAAAGTGGAGCAACGTTAGCCTTAAGTTGTATCAACTCTAGGTCATGGCCAATTTCAAGTATCTCCTTACACCAATCAACTATTTCCTCCTTTTGTTCAATCAACACTGTAATAACCCCTTTCTTCTTCTTCCTTGCATGAGGTATTTAGCCAATAATGTATTAATGTTGGTGAGCTCCATATTTTCTCAATGCAACGCTTACTAAGCATCCATTGAAGTCAACATCACAAATTTCCTTCAGCATATCCTCTTTAGTTTGACCTCTATTAACACTAATATTCTTGGTGAAACTTGGACCTTGCACTATAATTCATGCAGAAGCACCACCTTCAACATCTACATCATATGCTCTTCAACTTTTATATCATTATGCTCTTCAAAATGTACTGGATATAAAACCTCATTTGAGGAAGGGTTTTGTAGATGATCAACCCTTGTCACTTGCATTCTTATCCTCACAAAAGAAACACTATTTCCTCATGCATGACAGAAAAAAATTAAACAAATAAATATTGTAGAATAATAGAGGTTGATGCAGTGAATAGAAACAAGGAAACGAAAAACTTTAAGGTAAACATAGGTGGCAAGAAACAAAACTTTAAAAGGAGAGAGTTTATGAAATAGTGTTGATCCCTAACTAAAGATTCATGGTGAGAGAAATGTTTGTATTGACTATAGAGCAGTATTGTAAAATAAGTTGAAGAAATGGTACTTCCACTAATGATGGTTTAGATTTATAATGCTCCATTGGAAATCTTGTTTGACGAGTCCCAAGAATAAAGATACATTGTATGAAATTCTAACAGTGATCTAGAGAGCAATATTATAAACTAAGTTGCCGCAATGGTGCTTCCATGAATTATAGATTAAATGTATAACATTCCATTGGAAAGTTGAGTGGTGAATGGTCATCGACATGGATTGCATATGCAGAATGATGATATCTATGTTTAGGATTGATTTGATTATGATCTAGGGACTCTTAGTTTCTCTTAGCCAATGCTAGTGCTTCTAATGTTCTTGAACATTAATGGGATTATTTTTCTTCTACAAGGGGGGAATGGCATAGATAGATAGCATTAAGATAGATAAAAAAAAAATCCATCTAAAATAGTCATATTTTTAATCGAAAGGATGAAGTGCAAAGAAAATTAATAGCATCAACTCACCTTGTGTTTTGTAGTTGTTACTACATCAAAAAAATCAAATGCATTGGCCATTATAGAAGCAATGATGAAACCATTTATGTGTGCCATGTCCATCATTTAGTATGCCCCAACTCTATTGGAAATCTTACCAAACCACAAACTTTTTAGTACTAAAAATCATAAAAAATCCAACATTACATACTATAAGAACATATTAATAAAATATGCTAGAATAAACATTATTGGAAAGAGAAATTTTTTATAGGACTGCCATTATAAGATCTATAGAAACACCCATCTTCAATACCTTCCTCATGCGAGGGTAATCAATATCTCGGGGATATGCACTAGCACCAACAATGATAAGCTTGATCCTAAAAAGGGTGGAATTCTTCTCAAGTATCTCATAGTCAATGAATCCTATAACCCAAGAAAACAAACCCGATCATTAACACTTTAAAACTTCCCCAAATATTGGTTTAATATTTGTCAATGCTGTAACTATTTCCCTCCTAATTATTATTAGACTGGAAATACGAGCTCGCCTGTGGACTCATCTAGATGATATGGCATTGATTCAAAGTATATTGATGTAGCACATACTCACTTTTTTGCTATCATGAATCCATGAGACAAATTCCCTCCATGTGGTAAGTCCAAACCCTAAATGTTGCAAAGAGAATTTTCACATGTTACATGCCCAAATAGGAATGATAATCTGATCAAAGGAGGCTCACATTTTAGAACCATACACAACATAGTGTGATGATGTGGTTGGAGGAGAGTTATATAAACAACAAAATTAGTTGGGGATCAAGATAATGGTTTAAAATTAACACCCCATGTACTATTGTCAATATGGAATGCTTCTAGGGCCCTTTGATAGCAAAGTGTCTCAGTTTTGTCAAGGAATTCATTGCCAGCATATTATATGCATGGAATAAATCCCAACCCAACACATTAGTGAATAAATATAGAAAAGTGTCAAATAAATGTATCCATCATTGTGATAACAGATACTCATGCAAAAACTACAGGTATCTACATTACAACGCCGAACCCAGAAACCATTACACATATGTCAAACATTCAAACTAAAAATTACAGGTCCAAAAGCTAAGGGAAACTAAGTTTAACAAGAAAAAAAATACCAAGTGGCAAGAAGAAACTACCAAGAAGCTCAAACACAATCACAATCATTATGGTGCCATTCTTCACATTCCAATTTGTATCTTTAGACACTTACATATTACTAGGGAGTCCTTTTGAATACTTGTTTGTTAGACATGATCCAACAGCTTCCATAACTACCCAGGATGTAAAATTTTTAGAAGAAATAAGTTCCGAGCCATTGAATTGCGATTGATTTTCTTTCTCAATTATCACATTCACTTTAGGATCGATCTCACTCAGAGGAGGATCTACAAAGCTCTGCTTTCCCTCTGTACAGAGTAATTTGCAAACTAGATAAAGAAATCACAATAAATTTAGTACCCTTCGTAACTGAGGCATGGTTTCACAAGAGCATTATTTGTATTATTGAGGTCTACAATTTTTATTTGCTGACATTTGAGGGGAATCCAAATCAAGAAAAAAGTCTTTATCAATCCATTCACTAACCATTAACTCAACAAAACTATAAATAAAACCAAGGTATTTGACGTGGTTCATTAAATGAAGATATGAAGCTTATTTTTAGCAACTCAATTCAAAAATGAATATTCTAAACACCTCCAAGTTAAACTATATTCAAATATGATCTATGTTTTCTTCACTTGGTCTTCAAATGGAAAGATTATCAAGTATGTCACATAGGCTATCTATACATGTAGCAATTTAAACCAAAAACAAGTACATAAATAATTAAATCATAGCATGAATTGTGAACAACATGCACACCTGGGAAGTTTCAGGGTTACGCTAGCATGAACGCCAAAGGATTTCCCATTGTCAATCTTTTTGTGATACAAAAAGGTTTATATGATGGGCACGGCCTCATAGTTTCAAACCTCCTAATTTTCTGCTTTTCTGTTGCCAGGGAACCCCCAAAACTAGTTGTGAAGTTTTTGGCATCAAATTTGCAGTTGGGTTCAAATTATATTGACCCAACAAGCCCATACCTACTGATCCACTACCCATTATGACCTGCAATGAATATGTTTGCACCTGAAACAAGAGATATCCTCTGTGCCCACTTCAAAATGTGAAAAATAATCAAATATCGGGAGATATGTGAATCCAAAACTTGATGTATTGTGGATAATTATCTAGTAGAGGCAGACATGAAAGACACCAAAAGCAACACCAATTCGAATTTGCCTCCTTCACGTTGCTGACTTAGGTTCAAATTGTAGATAATATACAGAACAAGAATATCACACATGCAGGAGCAATTGACTTGGGTTTGAATCACAGATAATATATAGAACAAGAATATCACACATATTCGTAGATAATATATATAACAAGAACATCACCTTGCTAAGCACCAACAAAGAAAGGCCATGGATAAGTTTTATCAAACTCCAGATTGCAACCCACCATGGAACTTTAACCTTTAGAGTCATTTCTATGCCTTCATATAGGTATTTTATTTGATGATGTACATGAAAATGAGGGATCTCCTTGTCTACAAAATTATTATTCCTTCTTTCCTTTCCAAATGGCTTTAGAGGCAATCAGGGGCAATGATCTATGTTATTTGAGTGCTCTATTATCAAACAGTCCAACAAGGAAGCCTCCTGCCAAGTACCCTATCCTCAAATAAGGGGAGAATAACACCCCATACCTCCTGAGCAAAAATACAAATGAGCACCAACATGTGGTCTATTGTTTCCTCTTCACATTTACAAATTCCAGGACCTTACCTTGCCCTGTTTTGTAGAACCTCTCATGTCAAAACACTATTCATTATGGCCAACCACATAAAAATCATGGATTTCATTGAAGATTTAGCTTTCCAAATATTCCTAGCCACCAAGCTACTACTATTGCTTCATCATCAAAGATAGCCTTGTACTGCAAGCTAGCTGTCAATAGTCATATGGCAAGATCATTGGACCATACAACTTTCTTGCATGAAGAAGACATGGAGACAACTCTTTCCTCCTGAATGCAACCAATGTTGAGTTTAAAAAAAACAATGTTTGATTTTTTATTGAGAAACAACAAAATATATAGAATTTCCTTGTGATAGAGTTGCTAAGATGGAATCTTCATCTACAAAAATTTACCTATTAGGATGAGAAAATTCAAATCAAATTTCTTCCTTATTCTATAGAATCCAACTGTGAGATTAAAAAAAAAAA
>APFE031618564.1:1360-13771 GCA_000404065.3 Pinus taeda | reverse complement strand
CTTACCTTTTCTTTTTTTTTAAATTTCAGATGCATTCAAACTTCAAACGTGTTGGTTTCCATTATTGTATATTTCTCGCTTGTTGGTTTTCCTGAATAGCTTTCTTGTTAACCATGCTTTCACTTACATGGGCCAACCAATGCGTCGATGGTTGCATTGGAAATATCACTTCATGTGAGAAGGCCCATGCACTGTTTAGCTTAGAAGTAGGAGTAGTGTTTTCTTTAATGTTTTTCTTTCACTTATTGGTTTTGCTTTCCTTTTCTTATTGTTTATTTATGCACGCGTAGGATTAGTTTCCCATGAAACTGTGTTTGGATCGTTGAGATAAGAAGGGTGAAATATAAGATGACTTGTACAACTATCACATTTGGTTATATGTTTATACCTATCTTTGTGAAGATCTTATGTTGCTTTCAGTCAATGATACCTTGATGGAAAATGTGTTCCTTTCAAAGTGAGTCTTGGTGAAGACACAACACTTGCACTCTAATCGGTTTTCTATATTCGGTTAACCCTTGTCAACTCATTCAAGTAGAGTAAGGTGAGGGGGGAAACTTTAACAAGTATGTTAGAGGTATATATAAACATATTTCTTTGAAGGGACAAACACTTCTGCTCTAAATAAGTCAGGATCTCTCTTCCGCCTCATGAAATAAATAACTGCATATGCACAGTTCTTTGAAAATAAAAAATGAAGAAAATAAAATAAATGCGAAAGAAGAGAAAGGCTTCCTGCACAAAGAGGTGAAGCAAGTAACTCTATTGGGGTACTATCGAGGCTCGCTAGCAACAAAGAAATGCTTATGTTCCTGAATTGACTCCATCAGGGTACTGTCCAGGCCTGCTGTTAGCGAAAAAACACTAGAGATGAAACTTAAACTCTCACAGTCTATATTACTTGTGCATCAATATACCCCTCATCCCTAATCGAAATAGTTTAGTTGACTTGGCTTGGTATGTGTGTTGACTGATCAAGTGAATGGTAGGGACTACATCTTTAACTCAGGCTAGTGAAGAAGCCTTGGTGATCAAAGAATTGAACAATACTTTCTGAGGAGTTAGACTCACTTTACAAGAGACAAGGTCCATACAAAGAGTTGGAGTTATACCAGTGTGTTGCCAATGTTGTAGCCGTTACAACCACCCTCAAAAATTTTCCTTTGCTTTGTTTTGGAGCCTCCCTACTAAATTCCAAGCATCTTATCTTACACTGCCTAGTTACTTGGCTTACATTCAAGTTTTATCTTTCACTTTATAGCTTGTGTTTGCTTACTTGCTTTGTTGTCTAACCACAAGCTGACCCCACGACTTGGTTGCAAACTAGTTCTATCATTGCCTTGATGATTTGTGTAATCCTAGAGAGAAACCAACCTTTCTCTCAGGAAATGCGCAGTTCAACCTAGCAGTGAGCTTCGACTCCAAAATTGTGTAGACCCAGCTAGTAGCTTGTCTTCATTTGGGAAATTGTGCAAAGCATGAGAGGCATCCAAAGCCACTCAGCCTAGGAATTGTGCAGAAGCATTCACTCAGCAGTTACCCGATGCATGTGTCGGTGAGTTGCCCAGTTCTCCCTTGAAATGCGCAATTTCTATATGCATGCATGGAAGTCTTTCCCGAAAAAGGAAAAAAAAAACAAAAAAAAAAAAACATCCCTAAAAATAGGGATCTATTTTATCAATTGGAGCTACACTTGAGTTAATTTTAGAAACTATCGTCATGTGTCTCTTTTCCTAGATTTTGGCCTTCCCGTCATAAAAACTAAATTGATCAAATATATTTAATGGGCACCACCAGATCTCATTTTCACATTCAATATTGGAGCTCTATAATTCGCAAGGCATCTATGAACCTTTGGCACAATTGTCGCAACTTTTCTGCGTAAGTCTTGCTTTTCTAGTCTTTTGCTTCTTTTACTATCACTTTTGTTTCCTTGGCTTGTGAGAGTGTTGTTTTACCCGTTTTATTGAACAAATGTTGGTGTTTTGATTTTTTTAGCTTTTATAAGTGTTGTTTAAAGTTTATCATTGCCTTTCCTAAGTGTCGCATTCATAACCCAGTTTTTCCACTAACGGTCATTGTTGCAGTGACTCTCCCCAAAAGGTTAGTTATTCTTATGTTTGACTGATTCCTGCATTTATTTTTATTGCATGAATCATTATTCACTCAGATCTACACCAAGCATCACTCACACGTTCAAATCTACTCATTTTCATGTTGCCCTTGGATAGATCTAGGCTTCCTTAGCCTAGATCTAACTCTTCCTGACATGCACTACGCATTTCTAGATCTCAAGGCTCTGTCTTGACTCCAGGAATTGCACAGAGGCTACCAACAACTGGCTCCAACTATGCATTGCATAGTTCCAGGAGATATTCTTGGAGTCTCTCCCACTGGGATTGCGCAATGCGCAGTCCCAACCAACATCAAAACCAAACTAAACTACATATTGTGCAGTTTTAGTCATTAGCAAGCCACACTAGACTGTGCATTGTGCAATTCCAGTCATCATCACCTCTCACTCGTAGTTGGGACTATGAAATGCACAAATCCAGCTAACAATCCCTCACCTCTGAGAGCTAGAATTGCAAAATCTTTTCCAATAGTTGCCCATTTTGTTGCATGATCTATCTTGAAGTACTTTCGATTTTAAGCTAACATTTTCATGCCATCAATGTCCTCTTTGTCTGTAGGTACAATAGTTGTTGAGAATCTTATCAATTGCTACAGATAACATGGATTCCAAGAGAGCTGGATCAAAGGATATTGTAAAGAGCAGCACTGGAGATGTAGTTGAACATGTGTCAATCAACTTTCTAGTCCATGTAGACACACAGTTGTTCATAGAAAAGGACATGAAGATAACATGGTAGGAAATTAAGGACATCTTTGTAGGCAGCTTCAAGGAAGATTTGGAAGATCGACAAGTCTATGTCAACATCCACAAATCAGACTTGTCTAAGGTTGCATGCAGGTACCCCGCCTTCCCATGTACGGAAATCATTCACTGTATTATCTCACATACCAATCCCAAGATGATGATATTGAGCAGTGCCAGTGGAACACAACTTTCTACCTTCAGGATGAAAAACTATCATCAGATGTATCACTTACCACACTCAGTGAACCATACAGATGCACTTTTATATACCCCAAACAACAATGTGAACACTAGAGACATCATGAAGCGTTGGGTGAAAGAGTCATCAAAGTTTAGGTCGACACCCAATAAGGTCTACAAGACTAAGTCACTCAGAAAGGCCTACCAACTCTTGATCATCTTTGCATGTTGCTTGTACGGTCAAGAGAGCATAGAGAATGGACACCATTAGAGAATGTTGTGAACATTTATTGAAACTTGCTTTCTGAGTGCAACTATTGAGGATTCATGGCGAGGCCATCTGACCATTTCATCACCCTAGTTTATAAGATGATCTTCGAGCAAGATCCAACTTGCATGCCCCAAGAAGAAATGCAGACATTACTTAACATTCAATATTGGTATGCCTCACCCGATGGCACATTCATCAGGATGTTTGGCGGAGAGATGCCTCTGCTTGAGCTATGAAGGTTTGCCATAGATAAGTTAGTCATGCAATATGTTTCATATCACATCTCCACAAGGTTATCAACAAGACTGCACAGAAGGAAGAAGGCACCATGGCCTGCTCTTCCTTTGCAGAATAGATTGTACGCGATCTGAAGCTTGAAGGATACAAATGTCAAGACTAGGGAATTAGAAAAGTTTGAGTTTGGCACCAAGGATTTCAATCTGTATAATCCCCACTGCATATGCAAGAACCAGTGTGTGAAGGTGTACTTTGCATGGATCCACAGGGCATGTCATTGGGCAGAGGAAGATCTATTGAGGTATTATTACAACACCTCTAAGCTCAATGAACCGGTCAACATGGCTATAGAATGGTAATTTGCTCTGCATGCAATAACACCATAGGAAGTAGCATCAAAAGTCACAATGAGCAACAAACTAGTGCTAGACAAAGGCAAGAGGAAAATTGTCGAGAACCCAGAGGCTAAGCAAAGCTACAAGTTCAGAGAAGATTGTCTCATTGAGAAAGTAGATTTGGAAATAGAGGCGAAGAGGCAACAATGCATAAGGAGAGTATAACATAGGAAGAGAGAGAAGCAAAGGCTAGAGGATGCTGAGAGGAAGTTGTAGGAAACAGAGAAGAAGTTGAAAGAAGAGCATGAGCTAAGAAGGAGAGAGAGGGAAGAGAAGAAAAAACAGGAACATGAAGAAAGGCAATGTGAAATGATAAAACAAACTGCTCCTATACAGGTTGAGGAGTCAGACCAACGAGTGGATGAAAAAGAGGGTGAGTAGGTGTAGGTCCAGGAACTTGCTCAGTAGATTGAGAAAATGGTCTAAGAAACAGACATGGAGTTGGAATAGGAGCCACAGGACCAAGATACCGATCTCATGCCAAGAAAATTTGAGGTCATACCTCAATTTCCACCACCTCTAGAATCAAATCCAGTCCCGAGTGATCCTTGATGATGATCTAGTGATGGATGTGTACAATCTATCATTTGATGAGTTGTGCCAAGGGATTGTACAGACGCGAAGAAAGAAGCTCCCGGATGATCAAGTGTCACTTGCACACATAAAGGAAAGGGTGATTATGTTATATGTTATAAGATATCTAACTGCCATGGCTGATGCCTCTAAGGCTTATGCAGAAGCCACAAGTTCAACTGTCAAGTTCTTGTTAGCAGAGAATGATCGAATGGCAAAGGACTTTCAAGAGGCCAGGCAAAGAAAAAAACAATCTGCAGAATCCGCTATGGTAGAGATGGGAAAATCGATACTTGCTTAAGTATCGACTCTTGAGACCACCATGTGAAAACCGTATGACAGATTTGTCACCTTGCACAAGGCGGCTGTCCATCTATATCATTTTTAGCAGTAGTGCATGAACATTTCCTAAACTCTCAAAGACATTCACAGTGCTATTACGCATGTATGGGAATGGACAATGAGGTACAAGGGAGCTTTGCTTTACTTACAAAATATAATGAAGCCACATGCAGAGATAGACAAAGTAGGGATCTGGATGTTGATCTGGAGCTACGAGCATCTCCCTCCACTCATCACTAGAACTGAGGCTTCTTATGCACAGTTGTTCAAGATTTTGGATGTCATAGTAAGGACACATAGGATCCCTTCAATTCGATCCCTCACTGAAGCGATTAAGAAGAACCAAGTCCTGCTAGAGGTGAACAGGTGCATGGAGCAGTTGCTGCGAGAGGCCACCAGTGATGATTTGCAGTTGAGCGTAGAAAACATGCAAAAGTACATCGGTGGTCCAGCCACACTTAGGGCAATGTTGCACATGCTCCAAGACGAGTTGGACAAAGGTTCCAAAATCATATACAAGGAAGCCATGGAGGCAAGAGTCTGTTTCCAAAAAGACATCACCAAACAGTACGGTACACAATAACACAATACCAAGCTTGGTATCAGTTTGTCATCGAAAACCATCAAGAGAATGTTTCTGAGATGATCTTTCCTAAAGCTTCTAAGTGATGGTTTCTCTTGTTAGGTTGACTCAAGCCTATTTTGTCCCACATGTGTATATGTGGAAATTGTATTATTACTTGTAAATATATTGTAAGTGAAATTCCAAGTGTCATTAGTGGAATGTGAACAATCACTATGTAATGTAAAGAGTTATTTGTAACGGAGTTGAAGTGTCATGAGGGTAGTCAAAGAGTCAAAGGTGAATTTCAAGGCTGACCCCACCCTTTTTTATACATAGAACCTCATAACTCATAGTCCAGGCTTTTAGGAGCCAAGCTTTTGGCTAGGCATTTCTTAGAGAAGGCTTGGAGAGTATTATGACGAGCCTTGGATTCTCCATAGTGTAGAGTGAGTACATCTCTTTGGAGGAGCAGGTGGTGTTGACTGTAATGTTCCATTATTGGGGCTAATGGTTGTCAATGATGTATGTACAGATGGAACTTTCACTTAATAATATAACCGAGCCAGTATGTTTTGATGCATATGTTGTTATTCTAGTTGGACTATTCTGGTTGCTTTAGCAATGTATGTTGCTTAACTTACACATTTATGTATGAACTATTTTGTATGCAATTGTATGAATCTTATTGAAGGCGTGTTGTTGGATTAACCCGTCACTTTGGTTTGTGGACTATTCCGCTTCTAGCTTGTGATGTCGTTCCACTCGTGTGTTCCTTTCAGGTTGCGTACTATTACAGGCTTCTAAGGGACACACTTCCTTTTACCCTCTATGTGTTAAAACCCCCACGCATCTCACTTGTCTCACTACAAGGTCACACACTTTCTTCCAAGCAAAGCTATCATACTTACATCCACGTGTTACCGCAGTCAAGGCACTACATTACTACCGACTGATGGGACTCCTACTCCAAACCATTTGATGTCTAGTTGGGACTTCTTACCAGGGAGATCCACTTGACATGTTGGTGGGTCTAGAATCATCAACAAGAACAACAAGATGTTAATTAATTACAATTTGATTTGATGGTATGCTAATTCAAATTACAATTATATTAGCTAATTCTCTCCTTCTCTCTAGATATTCCTATATTTTTGTTCTATGGTATTTTATAGATGATATAAAAGGTATAAATTAAATCATGGAATTAATAGACAATCATGAGAATCAATTTGATCATTGAGATCATTTACAACAAATTCAGTGAAAGATAGAAAAATCAAGCAAATGTTGACTCATTCAATTGTGTGACAAGTGGTATTTGTGTCATGCTTTCCTTGTTTAGAGTGACAAATTTACTTTGTTGTTTTCTTGGTTAGGAGGTTGGTCGGTTGACTAATCTGGGTTCTTTATTAGTGAAAATTGTACAGTCGAGATGATGCATTCTGCCAATTTTCTAGAATTATAACACATTTCCCAAATGATCAATTGACTGAGAGTTGCAACAGTGGCTTATGGAGTGAGTTCTAGAAATGGTGTTGAGATGAGTTGCAACCACGACGTTGTGTGAATTGTGGTTGGAAGGAGTCATAACATGAGTGGTAGCACTTCATAGTTGCATCATGAGTGGCAACACTACGCAGTTGTATCAGGAGTGGAAACACTTTAGAGTTGCAACACGACATTGATCAATGAGTGCAAAAACCAACAACGGGGAGTTACAATAACTATATTCGAGAAGTGAGTTGCAACATTTGTGTCTTGCTTCAATCTAAAGGTACTTGTGTAGCTGTGCCTCCTTAATCCCATTGGTTAGCATAGAAAGGTAATTATCTCCTTAAACACATAAGAATGAGATGAAAAATTCCATACTAAGAGGATAGTTATACCTTGACCAAAATGCATCTTCATGGGAAAAGGAAATGGAAAAAATGTTGTGCAAAAAGGTATTAGGTGGATGCTAAAAAAATACAAAATATGACACCCTTCATCTCCCCCCTACCAAAATGATTGCATTTCCTTAAGCAACCAATAGTTAGTTCAACTCTAAGTGATCTTGGAATTCATGGAGGGTATTTATATTATAGACAACCTCCCCTAGCTCATGAGCGTGATAATAGCCTTTCTTTCCTTAACCTCCCTACAACAGGCAAGTTCTTTTCTGGATATATTGTAGTCTTTCTAGTATTTCTGGAAGGAAACCAAATCACTAGGTAATGAAAGTTGAGGCCATTTCAATGGTTCTCACAACTGCCCATACACGTAATGTATCAATATATGCTTTGTACAGTCATTGAAAATTTGTTGGGGTTGAATGGATCTCTTATGTGCATGTCTTTTGTGGCTTGTTCCCAACATTTAGTACACCCTTTTATAACCATCTTTAATAGTATTTAAATATGTACCTTGCAATGTTCAATAGCCTCTTGCCTATTTTGGGCCATAAATTATGCATGTATTAGGAATTTTACACATATGTAACATACAAGGAGGACATTCATAGGTATATAATACTCCCCTTTAATCCACAAATTGCATTTGAAGTTGTTTTTAGCCACATGATGAGAAATTTTCCAGTTAGTCTGGTTGTTCAAGAAGGATGCAAAACCTCACAATTGAACATCCCTTACAAATTGATTAGGCTTCCAAATGGCGTAATATTTTGTTAGGAACCTCTACACTATCTATATCTGTCTCACAACTTCCTAAAAAATCCTAGGCCAATATGTAACCAATTTATTGCTTGCCCAAGTCCCTATTTCCTTGCATTGTTTCCTTGGTAATTACCCCCTATTAATTAGGTAAATTCCTCAAAGGAATTTCACAATCCATCGTAGGGCTTTCTATGACTACATACACTACCCGTATAATTTGGATGAGTATACAATTGATAGTACATTGTCCCCGAACCCCATTCTCAACTGGTTAACTCTCAAATCTGACATGCATGAGTTATTTATGAGTGAATCATCAACTAACTGGTTGATCAATGCAAGCATCACCACACTACTAGACATCCCACTAGTTCCTCCAACAATTGGAACTAGTTTAACAGAGTTTAACTCTGTTAAACTGAAATAACTAATTACAACTCGAAATAAACTCAACCAGGGATCCTATAATCTAGGAGATACTATACATGACTCAAGTTATAGCCTCAACTAAAATTAACTAAGCCAACTAAGTACAATTAACTTAGTTAACTGATACAAGTTGTCATGAGATGTAGAATTACAATTTTATTCCTAATTTAATTCAAGGACAAAATTAAATTAGGATTTTCTTGTTGCATTTTCAACACTCCCTCTCAACAAGAATCTAATTATTTTCTACCCCAATGCTACCTCTATGAAACTTGAATTTTCATCTTGACAATGCCTTTGTTAAAGTATTTAAATCTTGTTCTTCTATAGGAATGTACTCCAACAACATGATTCTCCTCTACACACAAACTATTAAATGGTGATACCAAATGTCGATATGCTTGGAATGATCATGAAAAACTGGATTCTTAGAGAGTTTGATACAACTCTGATTGTCACAGTAAATCACTATAGGGTCCATCTCTTGATCAAATAACCAAACAAGAATATTCCTCATCTAGATATCCTCACAAGTTTCTTGATTAGCAACCATGTACTTTGCTTCTATCGAACTAAGTGCAACTGACCTTTGCTTCTTGTTGTACCAAGAAAATACTACTAACCCAATACTGAAGATTCCCCCTGATGTTCTCTTCCTTCCAGATGGACTCCCTATCCAATCTGCACCTGTGAATCCTTGAAGCTTCACTTCCTCTGTTCGTTTGCACCAAATACCAAACTGAGTGGCGTCTCTGAGGTATCTCAACACATGTTTAGTTGTCTTCCAATAGTGTTTGGTTGGCTTAACCATTGCTTGACTAAGTTGGTTAATTGCAAAACACATGTCTAGTCGTGTGTTCTCCAAATACATAAGTGAAACCACAAGCTTCCTGTAGATAGTAGCCTCCACTACTTCACCTGAAGTAGCATCTTCCTTCCTCCAATTTCCTGCAAGAGGAGTCTCCATGGGTTTGTTTCCCTCCATGTGGAACTTCTTCAGTACCTCATTGGAATACTTTCCTTGAGATACAAACAGTTCCTTATCTCCTTGCCATACTTCCATACTAAGGAAATAATGCATGAGCCTAAGGTCCTTCATCAAGAATTCTCTTACAAGATTCTCTTTGCAAGATTTTACCAGCTTCTCATCACCTGTTAGAATTAAATCATTGGCATATAATACTATAATCAACAATTTACCTTCAGCCACAATATGGTAAAGTTTCGCATTTGCTTCACTTTTGGTGAAGCCCAACCTAGTGAAATAACTATCAATCCTGGTGTACCAAGCATGGGGTGCTTGTTTCAATCCATACAATGCTCGCTTGAGTCTCAACACATGCGACTCTATGTTTAAGGTATCAAATCCTTCTAGTTGCTCAATGTACACCTCTTTCTCAATCATATCATTGATGAATGTTGTCTTCACATCCATCTAATGTATCTTTCATCCCATCTGCACCAAAATTGCTAGAATAGATTAGATTGAAGAGTACCCTGCTACTGGAGCAAAGGTCTCCCTGTAATCAATTCCCTCCACCTAAGAGAACCCTCTAGCCAAAAATATGGCCTTTTGTTTCTCCACACTCCCATATGCTTCTTGTTTTACCTTATAAAGCCATCAAGGACTCACCACTGACTTATCTGTTGGTCTTGGGACCACTTCCCAAATTTTTTTATTATAATGGAGTCATACTCCTTGACCATGCTATTGACCCATACTAGTTGTTGCACTGCTTCCTCGAATGAGGATGGCTCAACCTATACACTCTCACTCATCAAATCCATGTAGCCAATGTACCTTTTTGGTGACCTCCTCTACCTGCGTTGTGATGTGGATGTTCCCACATTCTCTCTAGCATTGTGCATCAATCTGTCAACCTCTCTGTTGTGCTTCCTTCCATCTCTGGAAGTCTCTGCATGAGTGGGTGCTTCCACTCTCTGCAAATCTGCATGTGGCTCCTACACATCATCCCGATGTTCTTCCTTTGGAACTAACAACTCCTCATTTGCATCTAACTAAAGCTCCCTCTCAAGGGAACATCTCATGGCCTTCTCTTCATTAAACTTCACACCTATACAAACCATAGTCATCCTATGAGATGGAAGGTACACCGATAGTTGTGAGGTGTATCAGTGTACCCCACAAATATTCCCAACTCACCTATTGGTTCTAGATTTTTCCTTGCATCTTTGGTAAAATGACAATAAACTGATGAACCAAAGACCCTAAAGTGTGCCACATCTACTTTCTTACCTAAAAAAGCTTCTTATGGTGTACTCATCCCGAGAATCCGATGAGGACTTCTGTTCTGCACATATACAACTATGTTTCATGCTTCAGCCCACAAGTGCAATGGTAGGCGCTAATAATATAACATTTCCCGTGCCACTCCAACAATACTTTTCTTCTTCCTTTCAGCCACCCCATTTTGTTGTGGGTTATGGGGTGTTATTAACTCTCTTCGAATGCCTTCTGATGCACATAAGTTATTGAATTCATTCGACACATATTCTCCACCATTATCATACCTGAGAGGATTTAACTCTCTATAGGTTTTAACCCCATATAGAAATTACCTGCATATGAATTCTAAAACACAGAAAATAAGCAATGCAAGAGCATAACACATAAAACATATATACATAGAGATTTTTCCCTAGATCCCAAAACCAGGACTATCAGCTTGATTTTTCATTATATTCCTTTCAATGTCACAATACATATATATACATGTCGAAGCAAACAATACCATGGACCGAAAACCATCGCGTCCAACACCATGGACCGAAAACCATAGGTAAGTTCGCCCAACCTAATATAGGTTAGTCGTGGAAAGAATATAACACAACCCAACATTCTCCCACTTGTTGTTTTATTTCCACAAGGGGCCACAGGAGAGCTTAGTCATTTTTCTAGCCCTGAAACGCCCATTGTTTCTCTACACCAGGAGAACTTCTCAGAGCTCATATATTTTCTCAATGCATCTACAATATTCTTCAAAGTGTCCACCTTTACTGGCAACGCCTTTTGTCTTCTACATATCCCCACAAAGTGATATTGAACATCAGTGCTTTGGTAATTTGAATGATAAGTAGGGTTCTTTGCCAAGAAAATGCACTTTGGCCTATCAAGTCTATCTTATAACTCCTTGACTAACCCCATACTTGAACACAATCTCTGCAACCAAACTACTTCCTTGCTTGCATGAGTGGCTGCCATGTATTCTGCCTTTGTAGTTGATAGTGCCACTACATATTGTTTCTTACTCATCCAACTGACTACACCTCCAAATAAGTTAAACACGTACCCACTTGTAGATCTTCTATGATCCAAATCTCTAGTCTATTCTGCATCAACAAAGCCACGAATATCCAAAACTGTCCAATCCTAGTCTTCCTTGGTAGCACAAAAGTTCCATGCAAATACCTGAAAAGCCCGCTTCACTGTTGTCCAATGCTCCTTCCCTATTTTTGACATAAACCTGCTCTATACTCCCACTGCATGTGCAATGTCTGGTCTAGTACAGACCATTTCATGCATCAGGCTACCGACTTCACTTGCATATGGAACATGGGACAAATCCTCTTCCTCTTCTTGTGCCTTGGGGCACTTTTCAGCGGATAACTTTACACCTACACGAATAGTGTAGGAGTATACAGGGTAAGTTCCTCAGACATAACACCAAAGGACACCGCTCAAAAACAGATCACAGATCAATAAACCAGTATTTTGACGTGGTTGAAACCCTCAAAGAGGGAAACAGTCCACGGCCTGAGCCAACGCGGCCACTTCAGGCAATTTATTAATAAAAGAATGAAAATTTACATAAGCTTCTCTCGTGAACGGTTAACCTACAAATGACCCTCCATGCGCTTTAAATAGA
>APFE031618562.1:0-15160 GCA_000404065.3 Pinus taeda | reverse complement strand
TGGTAAAGGTGGACACTTTGAAGAATACTACAGATGCATTGACAAAATTTGTTAGCTCTGAGAAGTTCTCTTGCTGTAGACAAACAATGGCTGTTTCAGGGCTGGAAAAGTGACTAAGCTCTCCTGTGGCCCCCTGTGGAAAGAAAACAACAAGTGGGAGATTGTTGGGTTGTGTTATATTCTTTCCACAGAGTTAACAGGGGATTTGAGGGGTACCCGTAACCCCACTTTATGGGGTCTGGGGTAGCGCCCCGGAAAATTTTGGTTTTGGACCCTATGTTAGGTTGGGCGGACCCACCTATGGTTTTGTGCATGATTTTCGCACATGTTTTTTGGACGCGATGGTTTTTCGGTCCATGGTATTGGATCGATGGTTTTTTTGGTCCATGGTATTGGACGTGATGGTTTTTCGGTCCATGGTATTAGATGCTTCGGCATGTAAAAATATGTATTGTAACATTGAAAGAAACATAATGAAAAATCAAGCTGGTAGTCTCGGTTTTGAGATCCAGTGGGAAATCTCTATGTATATATGTTTTATGTGTTATGCTCTCGCATTTTTATTTTTCCTATGATTTAGAATTCGTATGCAGGTAATTTCTGTACGGGGTTAAAACCTACACTCAGAACATGAATCCTTTAACTTGATCAAACAAGCAATCATAACTGCCCCATCTTTAGTGACGCCGAATTTTTCAAATCATTTCATTTTATATAATTTCGCTTCCAAGAAATCATAGGCAACCGTATTGACACAAGTAAATGAAGAAAAAGTTGAAGCCCCAATCTCTTTCTTTAGCTCCAATTTGCAGGGAGCTAAATTGAATTACTCAAACGTTGAAAAACAAGCTTTTGTTGTTTTCAAATCGATAAAACACTTCAGACTTTTTCTCCTCAAAACCCACACCATAGTAATAGTACCATTCTCAGCAGTGAGAAATTTGTTAATACAAAAGGATGTAGGTGATAAAAGAGCAAATTGGGTTACAGCTCTGCAAGAATATGACATGGAAATCATACCAGCAAAAATTGTAAAAGGTCAAGGTTTTTGTAGGATGTCAGCAGGAGCATCTAATCTATCAACATTGCAACACTCAAGTGACGATGTACAAGTCTATGAGGTAAGCCTTAATGACACTGAGTCAAGACATGCTGATATCATATTTTACTTAAAAAATGGATATGCCCCAACGCAGTTAAATTATAAAAAGAAAAGGGCCTTGAGATTAAAAGCTAGAAAATATCAAATTGTCAATAATGTGTTGTTTAGAATAAATTATGATTATGTTTTACTTAGATGTATTGAAAAGTTTGAGGCAGGGAAGGTGTTGCTGGAACTTCATGATGGACCAGATGGCGGTCACTTTGGAGGAGATACCACTGCACATAAAATCCTGCATGCTGGCTATTACTGGCCAACATTATTTAAAGATACACACAGTTATGTAAGCAGATGTAAAAATTTTCAGATAGTTGCTAGAAGATAGAGGAAACCCGCATTACCGTTACAGCTAGTCAACATTGACCAACCATTCGAGCAATGGGGATTGGACATAATAGGTGAGATCGTTCCTCATTCTTATAAGCAGCATAGATATATCCTTATAGCAATTGATTATTTCACCAAATGGGTGGAAGCAATTCCACTCAAGGTAGCCAATTCTAAAAAAATTATTGAATTCATAGATCAATTTATCATTAACAGATGTGACCTGCCATCTGCCTTGATGTTTGATAATGACATTTGATAGTGCATCTTATTTTTTAGGCAATGCTGTGACAAAATTTTCTCTTAAAAGAGGTTTTAAGCTTAAGTACTCTGCTATTTATTATCCGCAAGGAAATGGGTTAGCTGAATCCACAAACAAGAATCTCATTAGGATTATTAAATGAATTGTTGACCAAAGCCAGAATAACTGGCATAAAGTCTTTGATTTTTTCTCTATGGGTAGATCGAATAACTCAGAAAGCCTCCATTGGCACTTCTCCTTTTAATTTGGTCTATGGGAAAGAAATCATCTTACCTACAAATGTAGCTATTCGCTCTTTAGCCTTAGTTCAGTTCATTGAAGAAACTCCTTCCTCATCTATGCAAGTTAGACAGTTACAAACCCTTAAGCTTGAAGAGGAAAGAGAAAAGGCCAGGATCACACATACACATATTAGCAGTTAGTCAAAGCTTCCTTTGATTCAAATTCTGTAAGTTCAAAATCTTTTCAACTCGGAGACCTAGTATTGAAATGGGATAAAGACCACGAAGTAAAAGGTAAGCATACCAAGTTCCAACAAATGTGGCTAGGCCCATTTCAAATTGTGGAACAAATAGGCCCATCAACTTTTCTATTACAAGATTTATCAGGTAAGAGAGAATATCTACCTGTTAATGGGAAGATTTTAAAGAAATACTTTCTATAGAAGATGATCTCTTCTATTCACTGTATATTATTGCCTTTATCTTATATTTTTTAGAAAGAATAATGCAAGTTGAAAAGCATTTAATTTTGACTTTACAAACGATAGTCTCTTTTTAATTTTGACTTTTCACTTGTGTAAGTAAATATTGTTATGAAAGTAATCTTTACATATGAAATGTATAGTTAAGTTCTATTGCTCCAAATTTGCTTGTTCTCTACTACAAATTATCTGATCTTTGATGAAACTTAGCTTTAGAAAAGAAATCTTTCCTTTACATCAGTCAAGAAAAGTGTCAATAACAAAGCAAAGCCTCTCTATAGAAAAGCATCTTTAAACTCTACAATTGTCATCCAGAAGCTCTTGAGGAGCCAATGATTCTCCCCACCTAATCAGCTTTCATTTTTAGAGTGTAATTCTAAAATATACTTAAACTTAAAGGATAAGAGGTCTCATCAAGAGTCGGCTTACCGTGATCATAATATTATAACTAACTGACATTACCAATACTATATATCAAAATAGGTTAATGGCTTGAGATTATATTAATCAAAAGACAAGGGGCCTCATCAACAACCATATTTTTCAGTTAAGTTATAAATCAAGTGAATGGCATTTTCAATTTTGGTCACCAAACCAAGATATTGTCCTTTAAGAGATAAAAGATGAAAATTTGAAGGAAGAAAGAATTACTTCAAAAAATAAAGAGGGCAATAAGTATACAAACAAGCTTATCTTTAAAATTTCATTTTGATCTAGGTGGGATACTGAATCAATGTTGGTTAAAAGGTAACCCTGTCGAGGCTATGAATACCTGTTGGCAGCAGAGGCTCTATCTATGAAAACTGAGTATACCAAAACTGATATGAAAAGAGCCTCCTTGTTTTTATCCTTAAAACCAAGTAATGACTGATGTAAACAAAGAAACTTTCTTATGAGAAAAGGATAATCAAAAGAATGATAGTTAAGTAGATGTTGTTTTACTATTAACGAGCAGTAATGCTTACCTTATATTCCATGTAATTTTTATTTTCAAAACTATCTTTATTTTGGAAGTTTTTAGAAATTTCAAAAAGCTCTCAGGAATAACTGGTTCTTCCAAGTGAATTTCCAATTGTTGTGCTATTCAACAACCCCCCATTTATTAATAGTGGTAGTTAATGTTACATTAATAAATGGGGACCCTTTAAAAAATCCTTCCAAAAATAAACTTATCATTTAGGCATTTTTCTTATTTAATTTTGGAATAAAGAAAGATGTCAATCAAACCCCTTTTTCAAAAGAACTACTAAATGCTAGCCTTCCTGCATATCACAAGATTAAGAATCATCAAAAACCTTGTTAACCCACCAAATCTAGTGAAAAATGATTAAAAGAGGACTCCATGCTTTATACCTTGAAACTATCATATTTTGATATAAACTAGGTCCTAAAGCTTTTCTCGTCAAAACTGAGTCTCGCATCGCATATCGCTAACTATAAAGGGCCCGCCCTAAAATGTTACCTCAAAACAAAAAAAATGTGAAACTGTGATGGCATCATAACCTTTACCGCATCGCATTTCAAGCATTTAAAAGAGCACCGCAAACTTACCATCAGTTGATATTTTAAAATGCAATCAAGACCAGGATCCACTCCTTGGATACATTACGAACAAATGTTTAGGTCCACCGCTTATTAAAAAGGTCTTTACATAGAAAAACCTGACAAGTAGCTATGTATTGAGGCAATAAACGAGTGGCTCGCATCTCGCATCTCGCAGAAACATAAGGGAAGGTAAGAAAAGCGAAAAGGCATATTGTGATATTGCAATCTGCGATATTGCTTCAGAAATCACAAAATCAACATTATCGCAATTCAAAGGCTCGCCACCCTAGAGGCTTTCTTCCCGACTTACGATGCAAACATTTATGAGCATTAAAGCTAAGAGATAACGAAGCATTAGTGGGCATTTAGTAAGAGGTAACTGCATTTATGTATGAAGAGCCATTTAACGTGATATGATATCTTCTCACTTGTGTTCAAATAAAACTCATTTCTTCTTACATTTTAAAAGCTATCTGCATTATTCCATTTCAGGTTCATTGTTATCTTTGTATATCCGATAGTTGTTTTTCTTCACTTTCAGGAAAAATCCACAGAGAAAATCGATGGGAGTAATGGTGAAGAAGGGCAAGGCAGTCGTGTATGAGAAATCAGAAATGACTCCTCTATTTATGGATACTACATGAAGCAGAGAGGGGGGAACCTCTATGTGGGAAGTCATGTATAATATACTAGAAGAAGAGAAACCAAGGATTTTGGAGATGAAGGTCACAGTTGACAGTTGTAATTCCTCAGACGCCTCCATGTTTGAGACAACATGCTCATTTTTGCATTGCATAGCTACACGTGCAAAGATAATTCCTTATACAGGCATGGTTAAATGGGTTATTGATGAAACCAACATCTCAGACAGAGAATTCAAGACCAGAAGCCAAGAGGTCATGGGATCTTTTACGCAGACAACCTGTGGCTTATGTACCACCTACCATAGCCACAAGTCATCTACAACAAATAGTTCATCGAGAAGTGTGCCAAAGAGAACGAGGACCCAACAGACTGCACCCGAACCTGGTCAAATAATGAGGGCAAAATAAAAAAATACAAGAACGGTATGTACTCTAGTACGTCTATTTGTCCCCCTCATAGTTTTGCAGCGGCCATGCTATATAAACTATTTGGCAAACCCGATAGCACTAAATTTTCCCCAGAATGGCTGTCATTAATAAATGTAGCCGTAAACACAACTATAATGAATTGGGCACAAATTTTGTTTGATAATTTAGCAAGAACAATAATTGAGTATAGAAGGAAAAAACGTGTTGCTTCGAGGGTTTACCCTCCATTTTTTATGAGTGTCTATGTAATGGATGCAATTTGTTTTGGTTCGAAATTTCCTGTCGTAGGATGGAAGTGGACTGTCTAAGTTCCGCATCCCATTCACATACACCATAAAGACGTGGGAATCTCAGTTTCAATCACATTTTTACAAAGTTTGTCATGAAGTCATGCTCCGTATCCACAAACAGCTTTACAACTGAGATGCCCCCAGGTTTTCCAAGGAAGCCGAGGTAGATATCCCCCCAGTGGTCAAATGGTTTGGAAAGGAAACATTAACGTATATCAGGATATTTGGAAGCATTTCCTCCCCCCATGTCCTCCCATACTATGTTCTAGACAAATTGATGGCTAGAGAGATAGCCTATCAAACAACTAGTGAGGGTGGGATGAACAAAACATTAAAGGATTCAAAGAAGGCTAGTTGGCCTACATTCCCCTTACTGTGTGGAGCATTTGCATTGCATGACCTGGGGCATGCATTCAAAGAAGCAGAGATCATGTTATCTTTGCAATTACCTAAATTCCCAGGAAGGCAATATGACTCATTTGGCACTGTTAAAGACTTTACCACCATGGTAAAAGTGAAAGTATTCAGTAATGAGGAAGATGCATTTGATGACATCTTTTTACAAAAGAACACGTTCACAGAGGTGAAGCATATGGCACAATTATTTTTGACCGTGAAGATCTTGAAGCATTTTACGAGTACAGAGAAAGGAGGCTAACGAAGGTCCCATTGGACCAACTATTGGTTGAACTAATAAGGAAGCCTACTCCCAGTGTAAGTCTAGAAGGAGATTCCAAAGAAAATTATAAAACTGATTCTGGAGCAGAATCCCAAGAGAAGTCTACCAGGGAGTCAGAGCAGTCAGAGCAACAATCACAAAATGGGAAAAGCATAAGCAGGGAGTCAGAAAAAGATACAACCCAATCTACAGAAAAGACAACTGAGCAAACTTCAGCTAGTAAACAAGCTAAAATCCATTCCACCTCCACCCAGCTAATAAGAACCCTGGTGATTGACTTAGAGGATGAATGGGTGAACTTTAATAAAAAGATCCATACAGAGGAACAAATGCCAGAGTTGCAAACTCTGCAACAGAAAGAAACTCAAGAAATTACAGCAGAGGAGATTGAAATACTCAAGAGGTAGAGCACATTCCTATCACTCCCACCTCTTTGAGAATTGAGGAGATTCCCCCTCTAGATGTGTTCTATAGCCCACAACACAAATTAGTTGTTAAAAGACAAAGGAAGAAAAGTAAATTGGATTCTACAGCTGTTACTACCACTGATAATGAACCAATGGATGTTGTCTGGAAAGACTCACCCATCGATCCATCTGACAATCTTACTAGACTGTCACAGTTTGCAGGTGCCTATGCTATAATGGCTATCAACAAAGCGACAGAGGTGCAAATGTTGCTTAAGGAAAAATAAAATAAAATTATGTCGCTTGAACAACAATTACAGCAAGCAAAATCCAACCAGCAAGAAGGGACACAGTTAACTAAGCTTCAACAAGAGTTCGAGCAGATACAAATAAGACATCAAGCCAACTTACCAAAGAAGGAAGCACATTTACAAGAAATAAATGATCTACATAAGGATGATCCAAAAATTGATCAGTTTATTACTGAAGCGTTTGGTCTTAACTCCCAGATGACGCACCAAAAGGAACTATTATGCCAGAAGATTCCACAATGGGATTCTTATTGCGAAACAAGCGACAAATTAACAAGTCAAGTCGTTGAACTGAGACTTGAATATGATAAAATCTTGAAAGGAGTCTCTGACTTCATCACCTGGTAGAATTCAGAAGATGGGAGAAAGGCCAACTTACCTAAATTGGAAGAGTCACACAAAGAAATCTTATTTACAAACTAGGATTCTCGGCTGAGAAAGGAAGAAAAGACAACAATAGACACAATAGCAGCAACAAACAGTGTTATTGAGAATATTAACGAAAATTTACATAGCACCAACCTAGTAGAAAAGTCCATTCTGGGTTTTCTTCCTAATGTAAAATAGCTTGAACTACAGTGGAGGCAGGCAACAGAAGAAAAAGCATAAGCAATTAGGCAAAAGACCAAGTTAAATTGGGAAGCATATTGGCGACATTTAGTGAAACCTCACAACCAGTGGATGACCTTGCGATGCCTAACCACTTCTACGGAGAAAATGGTGCTAGCACTGACCAACGCCGTGTTCAATGGGCAGTTGAAAGTTGAAATTGGCTAACTGACACAGCTCAAGCCCATGATGGACATTTGTGATCTAAAAGATCAAATGCAGAACTGTTAGTCACCCTGTTCATTTCTATTTTTGTTTTATTTTGGATAATTTGAGGAAGGTCGCTTAAACCTCCTCCACTATTTTTGTAATAATCTATTTTTAGTTTTATAGTTTAGTATCTAAACCCCTCTCATGCATTTAGAGGGAGGTCCAAAATTTTTATCAAAAACAATCTTCAAAACATGCACTTTTTCCCCTTTGAGAAAGTTCTGGTGAAATGAATGGTACATGATTTATTTTTATCTTATATGGCATCTTCTACTGAAATTGCACTTTTGTACTCTTAGATGGTGTTGGATGGATTGGAATTAGATCAATATTGTTGAAGCACATGAGTAGGACTTATTACAAATGGTACTTTTGCCTCGTAATTCTCTTTTACTTATGTATTAAGCAATAATTTCTCTTCAAATTGTTTATGTATGAAAGTTTGAATCTTGGTTAGCATTTATTGCACTTCTGTATGATGATGGCCCAAATTTTATGCTGAATACATGAATAATTCTTATGCAATATATCTTTCACAATCGTTTCAGCTAACTTTTTATACGAAATGATTATTGTTAAACGGTTTTATTTCTTATTGCAATTGAACGATCTTTATTACCAATTGCTTTTGGACATTATTGTAGATTGCATACTTCAAATTTATTCCAGGGTATAGTCATAATTAGATAGAGTTTAAATTAGGATAAATGCATGTGATTATTGGTTTAGATTAGATTACTTTTAACTTAAACATTACTCCAAAATATCACATATCACCCCATGAGCACTATCATAAATTAGATTGGGAAACTGGTCCCATTATCCATAATTGGAGCCACTACTCCAAACGGAAAGGAGTTGCCAACCAAGGTCCGGACTGGGTGGTTTTCCCCCATGTTGAAGCAATGATTTTCGAGGCTTCAACACATTCATAAGTCCAAAAGGCATATTTGCATAAATGTTCCCTCAGGTGTGGTAAAAGTTGTCTTCTCTTGATCATCATGATATACCAATATCTGATTATAGCCCAAGAAACCATCTAGCATCAACATCCTTTGTGATCCTACAATGCTTTGCAAAATGTGATCCATTTTGGGAAGTGCATAATTATCTTTTAATGAAGCTTTATTCAAGTTCCTGAAATCAATGCATATCCTAATTTCCCCATTCTTCTTTCTCACGGGCACTAGGTTAGCAAGCCACTTGGAAAACCTCAATGGTACTATGATCTTTGCTTCAAACAAATTTTTAATCTCCTTTTCAATCAATGGAAAAAGCAATGGATTTATCCTTCTCAATTTTTGCTTGTTTTTCATTTTCTATTATTGGTATTGTATGTTGAATAACATTTTGATCATATCTTTTTAAATTATCATAATTCCAAGAAAAAATATCTACTTATTTCTTCGTCAAATCTAGACATTTTTGTTTTTCCTCAAGAGAAAGAAATTTGGATAACTTGACATTCTTTGGATTTTCTGTAGTACCAAGATTATAAGTTTCAACCTCCTCATCATCAGATTTTATCTTTGGGCTTTTGGCCATGTCATTCTGGTCAAATAAATTTTCAAGAGGAATCAGACCCTTTGGAATACAATTGTTTTTGAGTTGGACAACCTCAACATTGGCTTTTGTTTCAGCAAAGATGTTTTATTGGTCAACTTGAATAGATTCAAATTCTTCTTTCAATTCCATAAAATTTCTGATTTGACGATCATTACCAAACACTTGTCAGTTTATTATGTTATTGGGTATAGTAGGTCTATGCCTAATTTTGACTTCATATTTATTGCTGGAATGAATTGGAATTGTAAATAAACTTGTTGAAACAACCAAAGAATCCGCAACACTGTTTTGTTCTCTAAGCTTGATGGTGAAATTATACTCTTCAAATTTTTCTAGTAATTCAAGAATAATATTTTTGTATGCTCTCATCCTAACATCCTTGGTTTTATAGGTGTTGTTAACTTGTTTGATGATCAATTTAGAATCACCAAAAACAGATATTTTCTTAGCACCTAAATTCTTCAAGACTTATAAACCCAAAACCAATGCTTCATACTCTGCTATATTATTTGTGCAAACGAAATTGAGTTTATAAAAGCAAAATTTAGTTTCATCTCCCGGGATAATTATCCATATGCCTGCACCAACTCCACATTTTCCTACAACACCATCAAAGCTCATGTGCCATCACCCTTTCCTATCAATTTCTTCAACTTGCTACTTCTTTTCTGCATGCTGATTTTCTGTGTTGTTGGTGATTTCATTGAAGAGTATAGATGAGCCCAATTTAGTCTCCATTGCATATACTGGAAATTTTTGAGGTTTTTCCTTGTTGCGGACCATATATGCCATCCTAGACTCTCTGTATAATCTCCTTTGTTCACAAAAAACCTGGATAGTAGCATAGGACATATCCATCTGAATGGTTCCTTTGACTTTGGTAGACCATGATTTAGATAGTAACATGCCAAGCTTTGGTGGAATATCAGCCACAATAATATCTATTAGTATAGTCTTAGCAGGACTTTGACTTAAAGCAATAGCCACATCTTTGATTAGACCTATACATTTCACCCTTTTTTAATCAAATGAAAACAAGTCTTTGTATGGCTTGGTTATGTCTAAACCTAATCTTTCCATGATGACCTTAGGCATTAAATTGTGTGATGCCACTCTAACATAGCATGATGTAATGTCATCTCATGGATTTTTAAACTCACATAGAAAGTTGGTACCTCTTCATTATGCTCATCTTTTGCTCTTGGCCCTAGGAACACAGTAGGATGATCTTCTTGCAAATTCAAAATATCAGATGATCCAGCTTCAGTGTTAAGCATTTTAAGAATTTGCTTTCTGTATTTTGTAACCCTTATTATTTCTCCAAATGGGACAACAATCTTTATCTTTGAGATTTCATTCTCTAAGTTGAAAACTAGTTGTGTCTTCTCAACTTCGTTTGCAGGGGTTTGTTTCTTTTGTTTCGATAACCTTTGGAGCATCTTTCTTAGGCTGATTTTATTTACAACTAGAGGAACATTTCCATTTCTCAAATTATACTTATTTTGCATTTCTAGAATAACGCTTTGATAGCCTTCTAAGTATTTTGATTGTGGTTCAATTTCATCACCATCTAAGTCATTATAACACTCATCATGTTCTTCTTTTGTTAAAAACATTCCTTTTTCATCTTCATCTAAACAATGAATGGTATCTTCTCAGATATCTAGTTGTGTTTCCTCATCATCTACCATGTTTTGATGGAAATGAGGCCTAACTTGTTAGTTAGGCTAGTTTCTCTATTCTCTTTGCCTCTGTTGAATTTGACCCCTTCTAAAATTTGGATTTCTAACTTGTGTCTCTGGTTGTGCAGCAGGAGGATTGTTCCCAAGGGCCAGTCTATCCATGAGTCTTTCCATTGTTTTCATTATGGTATCAAATTTAACATCAGAAGATGTAGAAGGTTGTTCTTCCTCTCTTACTTTTCCTTTACCAATTTTAGACCTCTTTGTTGCAACCATATTAACTTCCACTTTCACAACATCATTCTGCATGTCAACTAAGGTAGCAGACTCTCTCTCTCTTAATAGGATGGAAAACTCGTAATCAAGGGCCTCAACATAATGTAACTGAGTAGCTCCTGGGGGAGTCTTAATTTGAGAAGGAATGGAATTATAGAATTTATTAAATCTTTTTGAAAAATCTTGTACTGATTCATGGCTTTCTTTCTTCAAATTGTTATATTCAGTCAAAACTTGTACATGATTAGCTTTACTTTCGCATTTCCCTAGGAAAGTGTCTTCTAATTCATTCCAATCATGTAAAATTCCAAAGGTTAAAGATTTGAACCATTTTTTCACCTCACCAATGAAACTCTGTACAAATAGCCTCATTTTAACATCTTCATAATCTACCTCTTCCAGGTCTATAAAGTCATTGAGCTGATCAACATGTTGTTCTGCAGTTATCCCCTCCTCGCCTCCAATTTTTTTTATTCTAGTGGAGTACCCTTGAGGTAGGTCACGAAATACCGCTGGTAAAACAAGAGGAGCATATCTAGCAAGGCCTGCCATAGAAGAAGTACTAGTAGAAATTCCAACAGGAGAGGTAAAAATGAAACTAGTAGGGGTAGTGATGAAAGCAGATGTACTCGAAGGGGCTTGAATGACAAAGAATTTTGTTTTCGAAGTAAAGGTACTTCTTTCAAGTAAAGGGAAACTAATTTCTCTTCTTGAAAAAAGTTAAAAAGAATCAAATTCTTTTAGTTTTTCTAAAGACTCTCGTTCAAGTGACAATTCTGATGCAACAATTTCCCAAAACCTATCTTTAACTTCTTTAGGAACCTCAAAAATAGAATCTAACTCTAGTTTTGGTAAATCATTCTCTGATTTAGATCTGGGCAATATAGGCTTATACTGTTCATCAAATCTAATACCTTCAATATCTTGAATATCTCCAAAGGGTAATGACGTAGATCTTAAGAGAAATGAAGTACCTGATTTTGATGAGCTAGCATCTTTTCTGAGAATTTTTTCTAAATCATCAACTATTTCTAGTTGATTAGGGTCTAGATTGCTCCTCGTATAAATCTTCTTAGGATCCACCTTTAAGTTGAGAGTACCATTGGTGTCGCCAAGGTAGAAATGCAGCCTCGAAAAATCTGATCTCCTGTTCCCTTCAAGAGCTCATCTTTTGAAATTAAACATCTAGGATGACATAACTTTTGAACTCCCAGCAAACACACCAAAATGTTATCAACCTTCAACCAAGTGTAACTATTTCAAACCAACTTTTGACTGGAAGTTAGTCCTTCCAATCTAAGAGGGCTCTCTCAAAATATTTATAAATGACTGTGATAAACTCAAAATTCAAATGACTAACTCTAATCTCTTTTTGTGATTTTATAGGTGAAGAAAAATGTGATGGCTGCTACCATTGGGCATGGAGTCAAATTAAAACAAATTATGATCAACAACAGTGTTTAATGGAAGTTCAGGCATCTATGGCTTTAAAACTGATACAAATGGACACCCACATTCATACACAATAAATGAAGGAAATTGGAGTTTTTTGACAGATTTCCAAGTAATCAAGATACTATGTAAAACTTGAAACAACATAATAAAAACTCATAAAAGCCATAACACGAATCTCAGGTACAAAAATAGAGTTGTTGCTGATTTTGTATTAAAAGAACAAAATATAACAGAAGGTCAGTTTTTCACACTCCATCAACCCTTCTCAGACTCAAAAATCTACCTATTTATAGAGAAGAGATCCCTTTACATATCTTTCCACTTGGGCCAAATTCGATTCATTGTTTTAGAGACCTGTTCCTCCTTTTCTTCTAAATAACAAATTTTTCATAGGAATTTTATGTTTTAACAAAGTTTGAATAAAAATAAGTCACATCTAAACAAAATTCATCCAACTGTTACAATAATCTAGGAAAAAATTGCAACTGTTTGTAATGTTGGCACTATATTTGTGGAAATTCAGAGCATCCATATTTTTGAATTCTGCTGTGATGTTTCTGGGCCTCTAAATAAGCGATATTGTTTATTGTGCTCATAGGCATGTTGTTTGTTGTTTGAAACATGTTTGAAAGTGCCTTCATTTTCCTTCGTGTCTCACTGTCCTTTTTTCTCTGCGTTCTGTTTGATGACCATGCTGCTGGATATATGCCGAAAAACACCCTCACTGTCCTCTTTTCTTATTGTCTTGTTTGATGGCCATGCTGCTGAAAAACATCCTCATTGTCCCACTGAGCAAAAGTGAAAAAGGGCATTTTAATATTCGTTGATCTGGGCCATTGTTCTAGGCTGATTCAATCTGGTCCATTGATCCGGGCCTATTGTTATTGCAATTGTAATACGCCATCGAAAAGTGAAAAGGAGCTTTAACATTGATTTTATGGTGATTTCCCAATATGTCAGACCTAAATTTTTTCAAAACTATAATACACAACTTTTTGGATCCATCAAAATCGAAAGTCAGAAGGAGTTCAATGGAGGAAGGAGTTATGTTTTGTGTGATCCCCGATTGCGATATCGCAATTGGGGGTGAAGGATTTATTGCAATCAGTGGGAAGGGTCTTATCGCCATCGGCGGGAAGGTGGAAATATCGCGATCGACGAGAAGGTGGAAATATCGCGATCGACAGGAAGGTCTTTATCACAATTGGTGAGCGGAGTGGAAATGGAACATGGATATGAGAATCAGCAGAGGACTTGCGATATGACAATCGAAGAAGGACTTACGATATCACGGTCGGTGGGGAGGAATTACGATATCGAAGGAGGAGTGGTGACTGGTTTATACGATATCGAAATCGGCAGGGAGGACTTGTGATATCGGTGGAGGAGAGACTTTGCGATTTGTGATATCGCAATCACAAGCGGAGGAGGGACACAGGTGGATATGGTTTCGCAAAAGAGAAAATGTTGATTACGATATAAACTGTGCGTCTCAGCCTTTTAAAAGGCTTATGACATGTTTTATTAATGTTTTAAAGAAATTTCAAAGGGGAATGGGGAAACACGACTAGAGTTGGAAATAGAAAGGAATTTCGGCTAGAGTTAAAAAATGGGTCACTACGGCTAGAGTTTTCAGAAAACAAAGGTGCAAAATGGGGTTTGTGAAATAAAATGAGTTTTTAGAGAATATGAGAATTTCTACAAAATAATTCAAACTGGACATATTCTTTCCTTCTTTAATCTCCAACTTGCAAAGTACAACAACCTCTTTCAAAAAAGCAGCAGACAAATGCAAATGATTAATCAAACTAAAAATTATTTCTAGATATTATCATGGATAACACAACCATTTTTTCTCACTGAGTTGATCCAACCACGAGGTAACATGCCACCCACATTCACCCTTTGTTCACATAATCTTCTTGATAGGAGTTGTGGTCACACCGCGGGGATTCCTCTTCGAATTACCCCATGACAATCCAGACATAAAATTTAATACAGAGAAAACCACTGGATGAAAAACATTTACGTGAAACTTACTCATCAAAACCCCAAGAACATTTTGGGTATGCACATACATTAATAATAACATGATGCCATAAGAAATAGAAATACTATAGAGATAAGCCATCCAATTGCCAGAATAATACATACTTGTCCCCGAAATTATTAGGGCTTCTTCATGACTATCTCGTAGTACCATCTGAGAAACAACCCTTCAATGAATTAAGAAGAATCAAGTGAACAAAAAAATAAAGGAAAGGTTGGGACAAGCGAAAGGAACACACCTGCGACCTTCACTTGTAGCCTAAGGAGTGAAACCGAGCTGGAAGAAACCTTTTACAATCACCCTTGAAACTTCAAAGAGGCGGAAATTAACTATACTAGACTCGACTAGGTGCCTCACATCATCTCTCATATCCATATCTATTGTTTGCCACCTTATACATTCATTGAATTAAATGAGGGCTGCCATCCAACCACCCTCTATTATGGATTATAATGTATCTGATCATGGAACAGATCCCATTGTTACAAGTTCTCCAACACTCACCCGAATCAAAAGTTTTTATTTTATTCTTTAATTAATAATAAAAATTATA